>JBBPBX010044953.1:0-15664 GCA_038048925.1 Garcialebias charrua
GAAACACTAATTCAGCTAACAATTATTTTAGGGGTTTCTGTAGTTAAATATTAATGAAATTCAGCCCTCGCGCTGAGGTTGTTTGAATGAGTCCCGCCCCTGCTGCAAACAACGAATCAAATGTGAGCAGTACATGACGTCAAACTGGGTCCGTGGGGCTCGGCCCGATAAGAACCACGGTGGAGATGGTTCCAGAACAAGGTTGGATCCCGGGCGGAAAAGGTAAATGCGAACACGCCGAACCCGGGTTAGAAGCAGGGTGGAGCCGGGGAGAGCCGGGGAGGGCTGGCCAATGCGAAAACGGCTTATGAGTGCACACCTATTTCCCCAGCTCCCCAGGCACTTCCTATGGCTGCCCATTGCACCACCTGGTGGTGGTTGGGTTAAATGCAGAGACGAATTTCGTCTTGTATGGGAAACATACATAGATGACAAAAATGTGACATTTACATTTATAATCGTACTCCTTGAATTAAGGTAGTTCTTCTTTTCTCTTGCTGAGCAGCGAGTTGTGATGATCTGATCATATGAGTGGAGTATATTATATATTATTATATTACCCACTTCACTAAATGTTTTTAATGATGTTGTTGAAGCAATGGCTGCTATGGATTACTGTGCTGCACTTAGACCTTTCCAAAGTCTTTGATACGTTAGATGGTGACATCTTGAGCCAAAAGCTCTCAGATATTCTCAGATCACACTGGCTGGTTCTCAAACTACCTCTCAGGTCGGAGGCAAAGGGGTCAACAGTACTTCATCTAGCTATTTAACGGTCACTCATGGTGTGCCGCAAGGCTCAGTTTTAGGACTGCTCTTTTTACAAATTATATAAATAATGTAGGTTGAAACATTCCTGACTCCTTCTTGCATCTCTATGCTGACGATCCAGTTGTTTACTGTTGAGCTAACACAGTTGCCAAGGTTTTCCAGTTTCTAGTCTGTATTTGACATCGTCCAGTCAGACTTGTTTCATCTCAAACTGCTGCTAAATGCTGATAAAACTAAAGGGATGTTGTTTTCCAGCAGAGAGTTGGTTCCAGCAGTTCTTCATCCTCTCTCATCCATGCGAGTTGGTGGATTCTTACAAAAACAGAGAGACTAACCTACTGTATAAAAATAAAGGTTGAATGAAAAAAACATTATATTACCCATGTTTTATGGGGGAATGTTGAAGAGGACGCACAGCAACTTTGTAGTTACGGTAGTTAAAAAATATTTAACCAAGGGTGGATTAAGTTAATTCATATTAGTAAACAACACGAAGGAGACATTCGATACACATCTCGCTCGTTTTCAGTCCAGCTGAGTTTTGCTCCGCCTCTTTTGGTTCCACTCTAAGCTCCCACCTGAGCGGGATGTGGTCGCTTCACCTGTAATTTTAAGTGTTTTGTGAAGAACCGGTCCGAACAGAACTGGGTCTGAATGGAACCACCTGGAGTAGCAACATGCCAGTCATTGAGGGAACAACAAAAACAGTGAACATTTGTTGTATTTGGAAAAAAGTAAAGATTTATCAAGTCTGACATCTCAGAATAATATTTATATGAAAGAGGAGGCATACATCAATTTTGTTTTTAATTTTGTTTTACTGCTTTTGTTGTAAAGAAGTAAAACTTGAAATGTAATTTATTTAAATTGCACCTTTTGGTTCTGTTTATTGTGTTCAAGATTAAAAGTAGCAAAACAAACACATAAAAAATGTAACAGGTCATTAATACTGTTTAATTTACATAATGACTTTAACTGCTGGATGTCTGGCCCCTGATCTGCAGGCTCTCAGTAACTGTGGCCCCTGAGCTGTTGGCTCTCAGTAACTGTGGCCCCTGAGCTGTTGACTCTCAGTAACTGTGGCCCCTGAGCTGTTGACTCTCAGTAACTGTGGCCCCTGAGCTGTTGGCTCTCAGTAACTGTGGCCCCTGAGCTGTTGACTCTCAGTAACTGTGGCCCCTGAGCTGTTGACTCTCAGTAACTGTGGCCCCTGAGCTGTTGACTCTCAGTAACTGTGGCCCCTGAGCTGTTGACTCTCAGTAACTGTGGCCCCTGAGCTGTTGACTCTCAGTAACTGTGGCCCCTGAGCTGATGACTCTCAGTAACTGTGGCCCCTGAGCTGTTGACTCTCAGTAACTGTGGCCCCTGAGCTGTTGACTCTCAGTAACTGTGGCCCCTGAGCTGTTGACTCTCAGTAACTGTGGCCCTGAGCTGCTGGCTCTCAGTAACTGTGCCCCGTGAGCTGCGGACTCTCAGTAGCTGTGGCCCCTGAGCTGTTGACTCTCCGAAACTGTGACCCCATAGCTGCTGGCTATCAGTAAATGTGACCCCATAGCTGCTGGCTCTCAGTAAATGTGGCCCCTGAGCTGCTGGCTCTCAGTAAATGTGGCCCCTGAGCTGCTGACTCTTAATAACTGTGGCCCCTGAGGTGTTTACTCTCAGTAACTGTGGCCCTTGAGCAGTTGACTCTCTGTACCTGTGGCCCCTAAGCAGTTGACTTTCAGTGATTGTGGCCCCTGAGCTGCTGGCTGTCAGTAACTGCGGCCCCTGAGCTGTTGACTCTCAGTAACTGTGGCCCTTGAGCTGCTTGCTCTCTGTAATTGTGGCCCCTGAGCTGATGGCTCTTAGTAACTGTGGCCCCTGAGCTGCTGGCTCTCAGTAACTGTGGCCCCTGAGCTGCTGGCTCTCAGTAACTGTGGCCCCTGAGCAGTTGACTCTCAGTAACGGTGGTCCCTGTGCTGCTGGCTCTCAGTAACTGTGGTCCCTGAGCAGTTGACTCTCAGTAACTATGGCCCCTGAGCTTCTGGCTCTCAGTAACTGTGACCCCTGAGCTTTTGGCTCTCAGAAACTGTGGCCCCTGAACTGCTGGCTCTCAGTAACTGTGGCCCCTGAGCAGTTGACTCTCAGTAACTTTGGCCCCTGAGCAGTTGACTCTCAGTAACTGGGGCCCCTGCGCTGCTGGTTCTCAGTAACTGTGGCCCCTGAGCTACTGACTCTCAGTAACTGTGGCCCCTGGGCTGTTGACTCTCAGAAACTGTGACCCATGAACTACTGGCTCTCAGTAACTGTGGCCCCTGAGAAGTTGACTTTCAGTAACTTTGGCCCCTGAGCACTTGACTCTCAGTAACTGGGGCCCCTTAGCTGCTTGCTCTCAGTAACTGTCTCCCCTGAGCTTTTGGCTCTCAGAAACTGTGGCCCCTGAGCAGTTGACTCTCAGTAACTGTGGCCCCTGAGCAGTTGACTCTCAGTAACTGTGCCCCCTGCGTAGGTGACTCTCAGTAACTGTGGCCCCTGAGTGGCTGGTTCTCAGTAACTATGGCCCCTGAGCTGCTGGCTCTCAGTAACTGTGGCCCCTGAGCTGTTGACTCTCAGTAACTGTGGCCCCTAAGCTGCTGGCTCTCAGTAACTGTGGCCCCTGAGCAGTTGACTCTCAGTAACTGTGCCCCCTACGTAGTTGACTCTCAGTAACTGTGGCCCCTAAGTGGCTGGTTCTTAGTAACTATGGCCCCTGAGCTGCTGGCTCTCAGTAACTGTGGTCCCTGAGCTGTTGACTCTCAGTAACTGTGGCCCCTAAGCTGCTGGCTCTCAGTAACTGTGGCCCCTGAGCAGTTGACTCTCAGTAACTGTGCCCCCTACGTAGTTGACTCTCAGTAACTGTGGCCCCTAAGTGGCTGGTTCTTAGTAACTATGGCCCCTGAGCTGCTGGCTCTCAGTAACGGTGGTCCCTGTGCTGCTGGCTCTCAGTAACTGTGGTCCCTGTGCAGTTTACTCTCAGTAACTATGGCCCCTGAGCTTCTGGCTCTCAGTAACTGTGACCCCTGAGCTTTTGGCTCTCAGAAACTGTGGCCCCTGAACTGCTGGCTCTCAGTAACTGTGGCCCCTGAGCAGTTGACTCTCAGTAACTTTGGCCCCTGAGCAGTTGACTCTCAGTAACTGGGGCCCCTGCGCTGCTGGTTCTCAGTAACTGTGGCCCCTGAGCTACTGACTCTCAGTAACTGTGGCCCCTGGGCTGTTGACTCTCAGAAACTGTGATCCATGAACTACTGGCTCTCAGTAACTGTGGCCCCTGAGAAGTTGACTTTCAGTAACTTTGGCCCCTGAGCACTTGACTCTCAGTAACTGGGGCCCCTGAGCTTTTGGCTCTCAGAAACTGTGGCCCCTGAGCAGTTGACTCTCAGTAACTGTGGCCCCTGAGCAGTTGACTCTCAGTAACTGTGCCCCCTGCGTAGGTGACTCTCAGTAACTGTGGCCCCTGAGTGGCTGGTTCTCAGTAACTATGGCCCCTGAGCTGCTGGCTCTCAGTAACTGTGGCCCCTGAGCTGTTGACTCTCAGTAACTGTGGCCCCTAAGCTGCTGGCTCTCAGTAACTGTGGCCCCTGAGCAGTTGACTCTCAGTAACTGTGCCCCCTACGTAGTTGACTCTCAGTAACTGTGGCCCCTAAGTGGCTGGTTCTTAGTAACTATGGCCCCTGAGCTGCTGGCTCTCAGTAACTTTGGTCCCTGAGCTGTTGACTCTCAGTAACTGTGGCCTCAGCTCTTTGGTTTGATGGTACTGTTCAGGAAAGGAAGTTCCACATAGATTCTTTGTGATCGGATACACCCATGTCATATGCAGAGAGATGATGCACAGTTAGAGAGTTCGTAATGACTAAGTCCAGGGTGTGGCCACGAGAATGTGTTGGAAGCTTGACATGTTGTTCCAAGTCCATACAGTCCAAAGGTTGAAGGAATTCAGCAGCTAGATGATTAGTAGGTGTATCAACATAAATGTTGAGATCCCCAAGTATGAGTAAGTTAGTGGTTGTGGAACAGAACATTGACAGTCTCTGACATTTCAGCAAAAAAGGAAGGATGAGATTTAGGGGGCCTATAAATGAGGAGCACTTGGGAGTGGTGGCGCAGAGGTTAAGAAGGTGCGCTTGTGATCAGAAGGTCCCCGGTTCAAGCCCCGGTACCGACAACATCAAAGATGTGGGTGGGATAAGTGAAGCGGTCACACTTGTCTCCACCCTCATCTGCCCCACTCTGGGCCCTTGAGCAAGGCCCTTAACCCACACCATCTGCTCCCCCGGGAACCCTAGATATCAGCTCTCTGCTCCACACAGAGGGCTGTGGTTGCTCGGTGGCCTGTGGTTGTGTCAGGAAGGGCATCCGGCGTAAAAACAACTGCCAAATCTTCATGCGACTAGATCGCTGTGGTGACCCCTAACGCAGGGAAAAGCCGAAAGAAAAAAAAAAAAAAAAAAATGAGGAGCACTTTCATTGAGTTTGGTGTTTTGGAGGAGAAAGCCAAACACTCAAAGGAGGACAACTCAGACAGAGTCACAGGTAAAAGGTCCAGATGGTCTTTAAAAATGACGGCTAGACCCCCGCCACGGCCTAATCTCCGTGCTCTCTGGAGATATTTATATCCAGCAGGACATGCCTCATTGAGAGCAGAGAAACTGTTCGGCTGATGCCAAGTCTCTGTAAGGCACATAATATCCAAATCCTTATCCAGAATGTGCTCCTGGATGAGGCTTGCTTTATTAGTCAAGGACTGCACATTGAAACGTTCTATTTTAAGGTAAGGCGCAGCCATGTGTTTTTTAATAGGCTTGAGAAGGTTGAAATCCACTCCACGTTTTCCATCCTGCACTCGAGAAGACGCCGGAACTGCTGTAGTCACGGCAGGACTACAAATCCCATGAGCCACAGTGCTCTGATGACGTGAGCGCCATGCGCCAGAACGCCCAGCTGACCAAATGACCGGTATGGAGGACCCAGTCCGATCAAAAATATGCTTTCTCCGGGAGCTTCTGTGGACATACGGAGGACGTCAAAAAAGACCCAGCCTTTTGACGAAGGCAACGTCCAGAGGATCCAGATGGACATTGCTGTTATTAAGGCTCAACAGCTCCCCAGCAGAGTAGCTTAGCATCATGCTAGCTGAGGAGGGAGACACGGCGTCACACAGTAGCAGGAATATAAAATAGCAGAGTCCCCCGAGCAGCAAAAAAAAAAAGTAATTGTGGCCTCTGAGCTGCTGACTTTTAGTAACTGTGGTCCCTGAGCTGTTGACTCTCTGTAACTGTGCCCCCCCCGGGCAGATTAGTTTGATAGTCCCAGTCTCTCAGACCAAACACAGTCTTTAGTCTTTGGGGATTTTGTTTTCAGCTCGTGACACAAACCTCAGTGAAACCAGTTGTTATTGTTTGACCTTTTAGCAGGTACTGATGCTGAAAGTCAATATTTAGTGATGCTTTGTGGTTTAGATTCTACTTCTGGTTCTTTAACATCTAATACAATTATATTTGTGGTTTGTGTAGATTTGTTACTCTCACTGACTCTGACCTCCTTATCTAATGAAAAATGATCATCAACTTTTCTTTAATTTGGTGTTTGATCTGAGTCCAAACAGAGTTTCAGCTGCTCTGCAGTGATTCAGAACCCATGCACATTTCACCTTCACCACGTACAATACAAATAAAAGTCATTTACCAATATGTTTGTGTATAAAAGTCAACACAAAGCAGGTGTGAAGTCAACACGAAGCAGGTGTAAATTCAACACAAAGCAGGTGTAAAGTCGACACGAAGAAGATGTAAAGTCGACACGAAGCAGGTGTAAAGTCGACATGAAGCAGGTGTAAAGTGGACACGAAACCGGTGTAAAGTCGAAACAAAGAAGATGTAAAGTCAACACAAAGCCGGTGTAAAGTCAACATGAATAAGATGTAAACTCAACACAAAGCAGGCGTAAAGACGAAACAGAGAAGGTGTAAAGTCAACACGAAGCAGGTGTGAAGTCAACACGAAGCAGGCGTAAAGTCAACACGAAGCAGGTGTAAAGTCGAAACAAAGCAGGTGTAAAGTCGACACGAAGCAGGTGTGAAGTCAATACGAAGCAGGCGTAAAGTCAACACGAAGCAGGTGTAAAGTCGAAACAAAGCAGGTGTAAAGTCGACACGAAGCAGGTGTAAAGTCGACACAGAGCAGGTGTAAAGTCAACACGAAACAGGTGTAAAGTCAACACAGAGCAGGTGTAAAGTCAACACGAAGCAGGTGTAAAGTCAACACGAAGCAGGTGTAAAGTCGACAGAGCAGGTGTAAAGTCAACATGAAGCAGGTGTAAAGTCAACACAAAGCAGGTGTAAAGTCGACACGAAACAGGCGTAAAGTCAACATGAAGCAGGTGTAAAGTTTACACGAAGCAGGTGTAAAGTTGACACGAAGCAGGTGTAAAGTCGACACAGAGCAGGTGTAAAGTCAACATGAAGCAGGTGCAAAGTCGACACGAAGCAGGTGTAAAGTCGACACAGAGCAGGTGTAAAGTCAACATGAAGCAGGTGTAAAGTCGACATGAAGCCGGTGTAAAGTCAACACAGAGCAGGTGTAAAGTCAACATGAAGCAGGTGTAAAGTCGACACGAAGCAGGTGTAAAGTCGACACAGAGCAGGTGTAAAGTCAACATGAAGCAGGTGTAAAGTCGACACGAAGCCGGTGTAAAGTCGACACGAAGCCAGCGTAAATTCGACATGAAGCCGGTGTAAAGTCAACATGAAGAAGGTTTAAAGTCATCACGAAGCAGGTGTAAAGTCAACACAGAGCAGGTGTAAAGTCAACATGAAGCAGGTTTAAAGTCAACACAAAGCCGGTGTAAAGTCGACACGAAGCCAGCGTAAATTCGACATGAAGCCGGTGTAAAGTCAACATGAAGCAGGTTTAAAGTCAACACAAAGCCGGTGTAAAGTCAACATGAAGCAGGTGTAAAGTCAACATGAAGCAGGTGTAAAGTCGACACGATGCCGGTGTAAAGTCGACATGAAGCCGGTGTAAAGTCGACATGAAGCCGGTGTAAAGTCGACATGAAGCCTGTGTAAAGTTGACACGAAGCAGGTGTAAAGTCGACACAAAGTAGGTGTAAAGTCAACACGAAGCCGGTGTAATGTCAACATGAAGCAGGTGTAAATTCAACATGAAGCAGCTCTAAAGTCAACACAAATCCGGTGTAAAGTCAACATGAAGAAGATGTAAAGACAACATGAAGCAGGTGTCAAGTCGACAGAAGCCGGTGTAAAGTCAACGTGAAGCACATGTAAAGTTAACATGAAGTAGGTGTAAAAGATCAATAGACAGGACCAGAATGCTGAACCTGAATAGCAGAAATATTAATGTTGATAATAATAATAATAATAATAATAATAATAATAATAATAATAATAATAATAATAATAATAATAATAATAATAATAATAATAATAATAATAATAATAATGTGTGCCTGACTTTCGATGTGCTTTTTTCATCTGATCAGTCAGTGAGAGGAATAAATCACAAACCACAAATATAATTTAATTACATTTTAAAGAACAAGAACATATCTGGAGCACAAGGCATCACTAAATACTGACTGAGCATCAGTAACTGTAAAAAGACCAGACTGGGTTCTCCCTGAAGATCTTGGAGCTCTGATCCGATGGTTCTGTGGTCGTTCAGAGCATGATGTGAACCTGAGCAGACTCGGGCGACAGTCCACGGCTCTGAAACGATGCAGGTCACACATGTTGCATAAACAAACTGTACCCTGCTGTTCAGCCTACATTCAGTCAGATTCCATTTATTCCAACATTTAATCATTTATTTACTGTGAATACTAAAATAAAATCTGATTTACCTCCGCAAAAAGGAAATCAATTTCTTCCAGCAGTTTGAAAACACAAACATGAAAAAGGAAGAAAGTACGGAAAATAAATCAAATGAAGCAAAGAGACACTTTAAACACATACAATGTAAATTATTGTAATCTGGACATATAGTATAGAGTTAGTTGTGTATAAATATTTATACTTTATGTTTGTACTGATACAATGTTATTCAAATGACTATTAATTTAGTTAATATTAATGGTTTGATGTAAATTTAAACGTGTGGTGCATATTGAGTTCCTCTCACACATTAAACAAAAGTCCGTTGTTTATTTTACGGTTGATAAAATCTTTCTGGAACCAAACCACCTGGACAGACTCCGCTTGAGCTCCTTGGACTGGGCGCCGTAGATGACGGGGTTCAGGCTGCCGGGGATGACGTGGAACAAAATGGCGAAGAGTTTCCTCTCGTGAGTGAGCTGAGGGAAGCGGTGCAGGACGATGTTCACCGTCCCGCAGAGGAGCATGATCAGGTACACGAAGAGGTGGGTGCTGCAGGTCTTCAGGGCCTTCCTGTTCACCGACTGGTTCTTACGGGTCAGGCAGACCACGGTGATCCGAGTGTAGGTCAGAACCATGCTGCCCATGGAGGAGGTGAGCAGAACCACGGTGAACGTCAGCCCGTACACGTTGTTGACCACCACGTTCTCACAGGAGAGCTTGAACAGAGAGGCGTTGTCGCAGTACGGGTTTGTGATCAGGGTCCGGCACCGGCTCAGACGTACGGTCAGACCCAGCAGGACCCCCACCAGAACCAGGGCCACCCCCCAGGCAGAAAGAGTCAGTTTGAGCACCATCTTGTTGGTCATTATTGCAGCATAACGCAGGGGGCTGCAGATGGCCACGTACCTGTCGAAGGCCATGATCATCAGAACCGTGTGGGACGTGGCCCCATACATGTGGGACGTGAAGGCCTGGACCACACACTCGTAATAACTGATGAGGCGCTCCGACGGGGGCTTCAGGACATCGATCAGGACACGAGGCACCATGACGGAGTTACCAAGAACATCGTTAAAGATCAGGTTACACAGCAGGAGGTACATGGGCTGATGGAGGCTCGGGTCCAACAGGATCAGAACCGCCGTGCCCACATTGGTGGTCAAATTAAACATGTAGGAGAAGAGAAACGAGAGAAACACAGGGTACATGGAAGATTCTGAGACCTCCAGCCCCTCCATCTGAAGGACCAAGCTGTTAAATGTGAAGTTCTCCATCAATCTGAAACAAGATTCATGAAATGAGAAAAACCCATAGAAGACATTACTGAATTTATTTAAATAAAACGACAACAAGAAATATTAAAACCTGAAGACTTTACTGAGTTTATTATAAATAAAACGACAATAATAAATATTAAAACCTGAAGATTTTACCGCGTTTATTTAAATAAAACACAAATAAGAAATATTAAAACCTGAAGACTTTACTGAGTTTATTTAAATAAAACACCAATAAGAAATATTAAAACTTGAAGACTTTACTGAGTTTATTTAAATAAAACAACAACAAGAAATATTAAAACCTGAAGACTTTACTGAGTTTATTTAAATAAAACACCAATAAGAAATATTAAAACCTGAAGACTTTACTGAATTTATTTAAATAAAACGACAACAAGAAATATTAAAACCTGAAGACTTTACTGAGTTTATTTAAATAAAACGACAATAATAAATATTAAAACCTGAAGATTTTACTGAGTTTATTTAATAAAATGACAATAAGAAATATTAAAACCTGAAGACTTAACTGAGTTTATTTAAAAAAAACACCAATAAGAAATATTAACACCTGAAGACTTAACTGAGTTTATTTAAATAAAACAACAATAAGAAATATTAAAACCAGAAGATTTTACTGCGTTTATTTAAATTAAACAACAATAAGAAATATTAAAACCTGAAGACTTTACTGAGTTTATTTCAATAAAACACCAATTAAAAATATTAAAACTTGAAGACTTTACTGAGTTTATTTAAATAAAAGGACAATAAGAAATATTAAAACCTGAAGACTTTACTGAGTTTATTTAATAAAATGACAATAAGAAATATTAAAACCTGAAGACTTAACTGAGTTTATTTAAAAAAAACACCAATAAGAAATATTAAAACCTGAAGACTTAACTGAGTTTATTTAAATAAAACAACAATAAGAAATATTAAAACCAGAAGATTTTACTGCGTTTATTTAAATTAAACAACAATAAGAAATATTAAAACCTGAAGACTTTACTGAGTTTATTTCAATAAAACACCAATTAAAAATATTAAAACCAGAAGACTTTACTGAGTTTATTTACATAAAATGACAATAAGAAATATAAAAACCTGAAGACTTTACTGAGTTTATTGAAATAAAACGACAATAAGAAATATTAAAACCTGAAGACCTTACTGTTTATTTAAATAAAAGGACAATAAGAAATATTAAAACCTGAAGACTTTACTGAGTTTATTTAATAAAATGACAATAAGAAATCAAAAAGGCGTTCAATACAAGATCAACTGGACATTATTTGTAACAGAAAACGTTTCGATTCCTATCCAGGAGGCTTTTTCAATTCCATGAACCAACTGTGAGATGTTTGGAGTTATAACAGAACCACAATATGCTGGTGAAGATTCTCAGTCGTCCAGGACATGATAAATCAAAAAGTTTTTCAATACAAGATCAACTGGACTTTATTTGTAACAGTGTGACAATAAGAAATTGTAAAACCTGAAGACTTTACTGAGATTATATAAATAAAACACCAATAAAAAATATTAAAACCTGAAGACTTTCTGAGTTTATTTAAATAAAACACCAATAAATAATATTAAAACCTGAAGACTTTCTGAGTTTATTTAAATAAAACACCAATAAGAAATATTAAAACCTGAAGACTTTCTGAGTTTATTAAATTAAAACACCAATAATAAATATTAAAACCTAAAGACTTTACTGAGTTTATTTAAATAAAACGACAATAAGAATAAAACATGAAGATTTTACTGAGTTTATTTTAATAAAACGACAATAAGAAATATTAAAACCTGAAGACTTTACTGAGATTATATAAATAAAACACCAATAAAAAATATTAAAACCTGAAGACTTTACTGAGTTTATTTAAATAAAACACCAATAAAAAATATTGAATCCTGAAGACTTTACTAAGTTTATTTAATTAAAACACCAATAAGAAATGTTAAAACCTGAAGATTTTACTGAGTTTATTTAAATAAAACGACAATAAGAAATATTAAAACCTGAAGACTTTACTGAGATTATATAAATAAAACACCAATAAAAAATATTAAAACCTGAAGACTTTACTGAGTTTATTTAAATAAAACACCAATAAGAAATATTAAAACCTGAAGACTTTACTGAGTTTATTTGAATAAAACGACAATAAGAAATTTTAAAACATGAAGATTTTACTGAGTTAATTTATTTAAAATGACAATAAGAAATATTAAAACCTGAATACTTTACTGAGTTTATTTAAATAAAACACCAAAAAGAAATATTAAAACCTGAAGACTTTACTGAGTTTATTTATAAAAACGACAATAAGAAATATAAAAACCTGAAGACTTTACTGAGATTATATAAATAAAACACCAATAAGAAATATTAAAACCTGAAGACTTTACTGAGTTTATTTAAATAAAACGACAATAAGGAATATTAAAACCTGAAGAGTTTACTGAGTTTATTTAAATAAAACATTAATAAGAAATATTAAAACTTGAAGACTTTACTGAGTTTATTTAAAAATGAAAGGACAATAAGAAATATTAAAACCTGAAGTCTTTACTGAGTTTATTTAAAAAAACACCAATAAGAAATATTAAAACCTGAAGACTTTACTGAGTTTATTTAAATAAAAGAACAATAAGAAATATTAAAACCTGAAGACTTTACTGAGTTTATTTAAATAAAACGACAATAAGAAATAATAAAACCTGAGTACTTTACTGAGTTTATTTAAATAAACACCAATAAGAAATATTAAAACCTGAAGACTTTACTGAGTTTATTTAAATAAAATGACAACAAGAAATATTAAAACCTGAAGACTTTACTGAGTTTATTTAAATAAAAGAACAATAAGAAATATTAAAACCTGAAGACTTTACTGAGTTTATTTAAATAAAACGACAAAAAGAAATATTAAAACCTGAAGACTTTACTGAGTTTATTGAAATAAAACGACAATAAGAAATATTAAAACCTGAAGACCTTACTGTTTATTTAAATAAAAGGACAATAAGAAATATTAAAACCTGAAGACTTTACTGAGTTTATTTAATAAAATGACAATAAGAAATCAAAAAGGCGTTCAATACAAGATCAACTGGACATTATTTGTAACAGAAAACGTTTCGATTCCTATCCAGGAGGCTTTTTCAATTCCATGAACCAACTGTGAGATGTTTGGAGTTATAACAGAACCACAATATGCTGGTGAAGATTCTCAGTCGTCCAGGACATGATAAATCAAAAAGTTTTTCAATACAAGATCAACTGGACTTTATTTGTAACAGTGTGACAATAAGAAATTGTAAAACCTGAAGACTTTACTGAGATTATATAAATAAAACACCAATAAAAAATATTAAAACCTGAAGACTTTCTGAGTTTATTTAAATAAAACACCAATAAATAATATTAAAACCTGAAGACTTTCTGAGTTTATTTAAATAAAACACCAATAAGAAATATTAAAACCTGAAGACTTTCTGAGTTTATTAAATTAAAACACCAATAATAAATATTAAAACCTAAAGACTTTACTGAGTTTATTTAAATAAAACGACAATAAGAATAAAACATGAAGATTTTACTGAGTTTATTTTAATAAAACGACAATAAGAAATATTAAAACCTGAAGACTTTACTGAGATTATATAAATAAAACACCAATAAAAAATATTAAAACCTGAAGACTTTACTGAGTTTATTTAAATAAAACACCAATAAAAAATATTGAATCCTGAAGACTTTACTAAGTTTATTTAATTAAAACACCAATAAGAAATGTTAAAACCTGAAGATTTTACTGAGTTTATTTAAATAAAACGACAATAAGAAATATTAAAACCTGAAGACTTTACTGAGATTATATAAATAAAACACCAATAAAAAATATTAAAACCTGAAGACTTTACTGAGTTTATTTAAATAAAACACCAATAAGAAATATTAAAACCTGAAGACTTTACTGAGTTTATTTGAATAAAACGACAATAAGAAATTTTAAAACATGAAGATTTTACTGAGTTAATTTATTTAAAATGACAATAAGAAATATTAAAACCTGAATACTTTACTGAGTTTATTTAAATAAAACACCAAAAAGAAATATTAAAACCTGAAGACTTTACTGAGTTTATTTATAAAAACGACAATAAGAAATATAAAAACCTGAAGACTTTACTGAGATTATATAAATAAAACACCAATAAGAAATATTAAAACCTGAAGACTTTACTGAGTTTATTTAAATAAAACGACAATAAGGAATATTAAAACCTGAAGAGTTTACTGAGTTTATTTAAATAAAACATTAATAAGAAATATTAAAACTTGAAGACTTTACTGAGTTTATTTAAAAATGAAAGGACAATAAGAAATATTAAAACCTGAAGTCTTTACTGAGTTTATTTAAAAAAACACCAATAAGAAATATTAAAACCTGAAGACTTTACTGAGTTTATTTAAATAAAAGAACAATAAGAAATATTAAAACCTGAAGACTTTACTGAGTTTATTTAAATAAAACGACAATAAGAAATAATAAAACCTGAGTACTTTACTGAGTTTATTTAAATAAACACCAATAAGAAATATTAAAACCTGAAGACTTTACTGAGTTTATTTAAATAAAATGACAACAAGAAATATTAAAACCTGAAGACTTTACTGAGGTTATTTATAAAAACGACAATAAGAAATAATAAACCCTGAAAACTTTACTGAGTTAATTTAAATAAAACACCAATAAGAAATATTAAAGCCTGAAGACTTTACTGAGTTTATTTAAATAAAACAACAATAAGAAATATTAAAACCTGAAGACGGACTGAAGGAAACATTACCTGAACGCTCTCTACTGATCCTTTTCACTCCAAACCTGCACCACAGCCTTTGGCTTACTTTTATTGGTGCAGGTACTTACCTGAGTGGAGAAGACATCATCATCATCTTCATTATCATCATCTTCATCATCATCAGGGCTGTCACCATGGAGACCCTCAGTGGGACAAAACAGCTCAGAAGTGGAGGGAGACACTTTATCCACCATCAGGTACACTGGAGGAGCCAGGGGGGCCACTGGTGGCCTTGGCCCCCATAGATTGATCTTTGGCCACCCCAGTCATTTGAGTTCTATTTCATCCCTCCTGACCACCAGAGGGAGTGCTTCAAGCACAATTGAGCATTCTTGCGCATGCGTAGGGCGAGTACAAATGTCAACAACGTCACCCCGTGACCTGCCGGGGACCCACGTGATTATATAGGCGCGTGGCACCCGACGTTCAAATCCCTTCATTCTTCTCGCGCGCAGGTTTGTATGTTGAGTACAGGCATGTGGTCGTGTGAAGCTGGTTGCTTCTGTGTGAACCACCGCTTTCCTACACTGCTTGATGCTGGTAGCCACGTGACCGTCTTGGTCGGAGCTGCGGTAAGTCTCGCCCTCCAAGGCTGCACAAGCTGTTTTCACCTTTACCAGATCTGTAACAACTGGTAAGTTTAGCTTTTTTTGACTCTCCGGGGAGTTTCTGCCCACGTTGAGTGAATTTTCTGCTCTGGTTGTTTATCTGACTCACCTGTAGCATTTTAGCTCGTGTTGAGTTTTCTATTGTTTGTTTATTCAACTCTACGGTGGCGTTTCTGCCCGCGTTAAGTTACTTTTCCGTTCTAGTTGTTTATCTGACTCACCTGTTACGTTTTCGCTCGTGTTGAGTTTTCTATTTGTGTTTATTCAACTCT
>JBBPBX010044954.1:16742-27225 GCA_038048925.1 Garcialebias charrua
ACGTATATCTATAAAATAAACTGAAGTTTCTAGCGTTGACATTTGCAAAGAGTCATCAACATCTCCAAAAGTTTGGTCTGTGTTGTAAAAAGCTGCACTTTGAACCTGCAGAAGGAATGTTGTTGTTGGAATATGGGGAGATGTTTTGTTTTGGCTACTGGGGGGATGTTTTGAGCACACAAAAGACTTCAGCCCCAGGGGGTCACACAAACCTAATTGAATGAAAATCCCTCAATCTGTCATTTTACAGTCTCTGGTAAGTGTAGTACTCATCTGAATATTCTGGTATTCCTAGTGTTAAGTACAGAGTTTGAATACTTTCTCCACCGCTGAATAGATGGTGCAGTTAGCAGTTAGCATTAATGGTTCTGCTAACAGCGCTTCTGTCCCGGATGGTTTTGGATTTGAAGAAAAATATCTAACAGTTTAGGCACTTGGCTTCTGATTTCTTCTTGAACATATACAGTGCATACAGTTTACAAACAATTTAGGAAGCTATTTTTAGCTGATGCGATGAAATCAAGACAACTGAAAGAACTGATAATTAGCAAAGACAATAAAATAGCTGAACTGGAACGAAAAATAGATGACTTAGAACAATACACAAAGCAAGACAACTTGGTGATCTCAGGACTTGATGTTAGTAAGTGTCAGGCATATGTAAAAGCTCTTACTAACACTAACCAAATGGAGAATTCACCACAGGAAGAACTACAGACTCTGGAGGAGCATGTAGTTACTTTTTTACAGAACAAGAACATTAACATAGAACATGGGGACATTTTGTTCTGTCACACCCTGCCCAGTAAATCACCAAGATTCAAACCGTCAGTAGTCGTCAAGTTCATTAGCAGGAAGTTAAAAAACAATGTAACTATACAAGCAAAAAAAAATCTGCGGGGATCAAACGTTTACATAAACGAACATCTAACCAAAAAAATGGAAACATTGCACATCAAGCAAGGTTGTTAAAAAAACAGAACAAAATAGCATCAACATGGACAAGAAATGGATACATCTTTATCAAAACACAGGAAGGGTCTCAGCCTAAAATGATAAAAGAACTGAAGGATCTGGATGAACTCAGGAGATGAAAAATTACAAATCAATGAAACAACTCACACTCAAAATGGACAAAATATACAGTGAAATGAACAAATACATTAGAACATGACAACATACGAAGACTCAGAACCTAAAATATATAATGTTGAAAATGTGATTGATGCAAAAAAAATTCCTGTAATAAAAGATAGCGAATATTATAATGAAGAGCAGTTTAATGACATCAATATATCAAATGGAGTTCTCTCTATTATTCACTTTAATAGCAGAAGTATAAATGCAAACATATCCAAAATAACAGATTACTTAAAACAGTTAAATAGAACTTTTACGATAATAGCGCTGTCAGAGACATGGCTCAATGATGATAACACAAGTAATATTCACATCGAGGGGTATGAATTATATCATATGAACAGAAATAATAAAAGAGGTGGTGGAGTCGCTCTATTTGTCAATAATGAAATAAAATGTAAATTAAATAGTGAAATGTCAATAATAGTTGATAATATTATGGAAATGATAACAATAGAAATAATAAACAAAAACGATAAAAACATAATAATAAGTTGTGTATATAGATCACCAGGAGCAAATATAGAAATTTTCACTGATAAAATCTTGGAGCTAATGGAGAAGAGTTTTAATAAAAAGTTTTTTTTGTGTGGAGACTTTAACATTGATATGGGAAATAAAACAGATTCAAATAACATCAGCACATTTATAAACTCAATGTACAGTTTAAATATGTATCCATTGATATCAAAGCCAACAAGAATTACAACTCATAGTGCCACAATAATTGATAATATTTTCACAAATATAACAAATGGGGATGTGATAGGTGGTATCTTAACGACCGACTTAAGTGATCATTTACCAGTTTTCACAATCTATAAAAATGATCAAAGCATCACAAAAGCAGTTACAACGAAGAAAAAGATCGTAAACACGTCAAAAAAAGTTTTGGAAAAATTAAATGAGGATCTAGATAAACAAGACTGGAATGAAGTGTATGTTGATGTGAACAGAGAATATGATGAGTTTATGAATATCTTGGAAGCTCTGTATCAAAAAAATTGTGTGCAAACAAAGTACACAAAGAGAAATATGGTTGACCAACCATGGATGACAAAAGGGTTGAGAAATGCTTGTAAAAAAAGAACTATTTGTATTCATGACAAGAAAGTTCATTCTCAATAGTCCAGGTATCAAATCCGCTCATTCTCAATCAGTTCATCTGGACAGTTTCTTTTTTGTAGAAACGTTTCACCCTCACTCCAGAGGGCTTCGTCAGTCAGAGTAGTCCAAAGCACACTGAAGTTAAACCACCAAGTAAACAACTTAAGTGGACCAACCAGTTTGCTGTAGCCAAGATGGTTTCTGGGGGCTTGTCCCTCGTTGACTCCTCCCAGGCAGGCAGACATGTCCAAAGTGGTTCAAGACAAGAAAGTTCATTCTCAATAGTCCAGGTATCAAATCCGCTCATTCTCAATCAGTTCATCTGGACAGTTTCTTTTTTGTAGAAACGTTTCACCCTCACTCCAGAGGGCTTCGTCAGTCAGAGTAGTCCAAAGCACACTGAAGTTAAACCACCAAGTAAACAACTTAAGTGGACCAACCAGTTTGCTGTAGCCAAGATGGTTTCTGGGGGCTTGTCCCTCGTTGACTCCTCCCAGGCAGGCAGACATGTCCAAAGTGGTTCAAGACAAGAAAGTTCATTCTCAATAGTCCAGGTATCAAATCCGCTCATTCTCAATCAGTTCATCTGGACAGTTTCTTTTTTGTAGAAACGTTTCACCCTCACTCCAGAGGGCTTCGTCAGTCAGAGTAGTCCAAAGCACACTGAAGTTAAACCACCAAGTAAACAACTTAAGTGGACCAACCAGTTTGCTGTAGCCAAGATGGTTTCTGGGGGCTTGTCCCTCGTTGACTCCTCCCAGGCAGGCAGACATGTCCAAAGTGGTTCAAGACAAGAAAGTTCATTCTCAATAGTCCAGGTATCAAATCCGCTCATTCTCAATCAGTTCATCTGGACAGTTTCTTTTTTGTAGAAACGTTTCACCCTCACTCCAGAGGGCTTCGTCAGTCAGAGTAGTCCAAAGCACACTGAAGTTAAACCACCAAGTAAACAACTTAAGTGGACCAACCAGTTTGCTGTAGCCAAGATGGTTTCTGGGGGCTTGTCCCTCGTTGACTCCTCCCAGGCAGGCAGACATGTCCAAAGTGGTTCAAGACAAGAAAGTTCATTCTCAATAGTCCAGGTATCAAATCCGCTCATTCTCAATCAGTTCATCTGGACAGTTTCTTTTTTGTAGAAACGTTTCACCCTCACTCCAGAGGGCTTCGTCAGTCAGAGTAGTCCAAAGCACACTGAAGTTAAACCACCAAGTAAACAACTTAAGTGGACCAACCAGTTTGCTGTAGCCAAGATGGTTTCTGGGGGCTTGTCCCTCGTTGACTCCTCCCAGGCAGGCAGACATGTCCAAAGTGGTTCAAGACAAGAAAGTTCATTCTCAATAGTCCAGGTATCAAATCCGCTCATTCTCAATCAGTTCATCTGGACAGTTTCTTTTTTGTAGAAACGTTTCACCCTCACTCCAGAGGGCTTCGTCAGTCAGAGTAGTCCAAAGCACACTGAAGTTAAACCACCAAGTAAACAACTTAAGTGGACCAACCAGTTTGCTGTAGCCAAGATGGTTTCTGGGGGCTTGTCCCTCGTTGACTCCTCCCAGGCAGGCAGACATGTCCAAAGTGGTTCAAGACAAGAAAGTTCATTCTCAATAGTCCAGGTATCAAATCCGCTCATTCTCAATCAGTTCATCTGGACAGTTTCTTTTTTGTAGAAACGTTTCACCCTCACTCCAGAGGGCTTCGTCAGTCAGAGTAGTCCAAAGCACACTGAAGTTAAACCACCAAGTAAACAACTTAAGTGGACCAACCAGTTTGCTGTAGCCAAGATGGTTTCTGGGGGCTTGTCCCTCGTTGACTCCTCCCAGGCAGGCAGACATGTCCAAAGTGGTTCAAGACAAGAAAGTTCATTCTCAATAGTCCAGGTATCAAATCCGCTCATTCTCAATCAGTTCATCTGGACAGTTTCTTTTTTGTAGAAACGTTTCACCCTCACTCCAGAGGGCTTCGTCAGTCAGAGTAGTCCAAAGCACACTGAAGTTAAACCACCAAGTAAACAACTTAAGTGGACCAACCAGTTTGCTGTAGCCAAGATGGTTTCTGGGGGCTTGTCCCTCGTTGACTCCTCCCAGGCAGGCAGACATGTCCAAAGTGGTTCAAGACAAGAAAGTTCATTCTCAATAGTCCAGGTATCAAATCCGCTCATTCTCAATCAGTTCATCTGGACAGTTTCTTTTTTGTAGAAACGTTTCACCCTCACTCCAGAGGGCTTCGTCAGTCAGAGTAGTCCAAAGCACACTGAAGTTAAACCACCAAGTAAACAACTTAAGTGGACCAACCAGTTTGCTGTAGCCAAGATGGTTTCTGGGGGCTTGTCCCTCGTTGACTCCTCCCAGGCAGGCAGACATGTCCAAAGTGGTTCAAGACAAGAAAGTTCATTCTCAATAGTCCAGGTATCAAATCCGCTCATTCTCAATCAGTTCATCTGGACAGTTTCTTTTTTGTAGAAACGTTTCACCCTCACTCCAGAGGGCTTCGTCAGTCAGAGTAGTCCAAAGCACACTGAAGTTAAACCACCAAGTAAACAACTTAAGTGGACCAACCAGTTTGCTGTAGCCAAGATGGTTTCTGGGGGCTTGTCCCTCGTTGACTCCTCCCAGGCAGGCAGACATGTCCAAAGTGGTTCAAGACAAGAAAGTTCATTCTCAATAGTCCAGGTATCAAATCCGCTCATTCTCAATCAGTTCATCTGGACAGTTTCTTTTTTGTAGAAACGTTTCACCCTCACTCCAGAGGGCTTCGTCAGTCAGAGTAGTCCAAAGCACACTGAAGTTAAACCACCAAGTAAACAACTTAAGTGGACCAACCAGTTTGCTGTAGCCAAGATGGTTTCTGGGGGCTTGTCCCTCGTTGACTCCTCCCAGGCAGGCAGACATGTCCAAAGTGGTTCAAGACAAGAAAGTTCATTCTCAATAGTCCAGGTATCAAATCCGCTCATTCTCAATCAGTTCATCTGGACAGTTTCTTTTTTGTAGAAACGTTTCACCCTCACTCCAGAGGGCTTCGTCAGTCAGAGTAGTCCAAAGCACACTGAAGTTAAACCACCAAGTAAACAACTTAAGTGGACCAACCAGTTTGCTGTAGCCAAGATGGTTTCTGGGGGCTTGTCCCTCGTTGACTCCTCCCAGGCAGGCAGACATGTCCAAAGTGGTTCAAGACAAGAAAGTTCATTCTCAATAGTCCAGGTATCAAATCCGCTCATTCTCAATCAGTTCATCTGGACAGTTTCTTTTTTGTAGAAACGTTTCACCCTCACTCCAGAGGGCTTCGTCAGTCAGAGTAGTCCAAAGCACACTGAAGTTAAACCACCAAGTAAACAACTTAAGTGGACCAACCAGTTTGCTGTAGCCAAGATGGTTTCTGGGGGCTTGTCCCTCGTTGACTCCTCCCAGGCAGGCAGACATGTCCAAAGTGGTTCAAGACAAGAAAGTTCATTCTCAATAGTCCAGGTATCAAATCCGCTCATTCTCAATCAGTTCATCTGGACAGTTTCTTTTTTGTAGAAACGTTTCACCCTCACTCCAGAGGGCTTCGTCAGTCAGAGTAGTCCAAAGCACACTGAAGTTAAACCACCAAGTAAACAACTTAAGTGGACCAACCAGTTTGCTGTAGCCAAGATGGTTTCTGGGGGCTTGTCCCTCGTTGACTCCTCCCAGGCAGGCAGACATGTCCAAAGTGGTTCAAGACAAGAAAGTTCATTCTCAATAGTCCAGGTATCAAATCCGCTCATTCTCAATCAGTTCATCTGGACAGTTTCTTTTTTGTAGAAACGTTTCACCCTCACTCCAGAGGGCTTCGTCAGTCAGAGTAGTCCAAAGCACACTGAAGTTAAACCACCAAGTAAACAACTTAAGTGGACCAACCAGTTTGCTGTAGCCAAGATGGTTTCTGGGGGCTTGTCCCTCGTTGACTCCTCCCAGGCAGGCAGACATGTCCAAAGTGGTTCAAGACAAGAAAGTTCATTCTCAATAGTCCAGGTATCAAATCCGCTCATTCTCAATCAGTTCATCTGGACAGTTTCTTTTTTGTAGAAACGTTTCACCCTCACTCCAGAGGGCTTCGTCAGTCAGAGTAGTCCAAAGCACACTGAAGTTAAACCACCAAGTAAACAACTTAAGTGGACCAACCAGTTTGCTGTAGCCAAGATGGTTTCTGGGGGCTTGTCCCTCGTTGACTCCTCCCAGGCAGGCAGACATGTCCAAAGTGGTTCAAGACAAGAAAGTTCATTCTCAATAGTCCAGGTATCAAATCCGCTCATTCTCAATCAGTTCATCTGGACAGTTTCTTTTTTGTAGAAACGTTTCACCCTCACTCCAGAGGGCTTCGTCAGTCAGAGTAGTCCAAAGCACACTGAAGTTAAACCACCAAGTAAACAACTTAAGTGGACCAACCAGTTTGCTGTAGCCAAGATGGTTTCTGGGGGCTTGTCCCTCGTTGACTCCTCCCAGGCAGGCAGACATGTCCAAAGTGGTTCAAGACAAGAAAGTTCATTCTCAATAGTCCAGGTATCAAATCCGCTCATTCTCAATCAGTTCATCTGGACAGTTTCTTTTTTGTAGAAACGTTTCACCCTCACTCCAGAGGGCTTCGTCAGTCAGAGTAGTCCAAAGCACACTGAAGTTAAACCACCAAGTAAACAACTTAAGTGGACCAACCAGTTTGCTGTAGCCAAGATGGTTTCTGGGGGCTTGTCCCTCGTTGACTCCTCCCAGGCAGGCAGACATGTCCAAAGTGGTTCAAGACAAGAAAGTTCATTCTCAATAGTCCAGGTATCAAATCCGCTCATTCTCAATCAGTTCATCTGGACAGTTTCTTTTTTGTAGAAACGTTTCACCCTCACTCCAGAGGGCTTCGTCAGTCAGAGTAGTCCAAAGCACACTGAAGTTAAACCACCAAGTAAACAACTTAAGTGGACCAACCAGTTTGCTGTAGCCAAGATGGTTTCTGGGGGCTTGTCCCTCGTTGACTCCTCCCAGGCAGGCAGACATGTCCAAAGTGGTTCAAGACAAGAAAGTTCATTCTCAATAGTCCAGGTATCAAATCCGCTCATTCTCAATCAGTTCATCTGGACAGTTTCTTTTTTGTAGAAACGTTTCACCCTCACTCCAGAGGGCTTCGTCAGTCAGAGTAGTCCAAAGCACACTGAAGTTAAACCACCAAGTAAACAACTTAAGTGGACCAACCAGTTTGCTGTAGCCAAGATGGTTTCTGGGGGCTTGTCCCTCGTTGACTCCTCCCAGGCAGGCAGACATGTCCAAAGTGGTTCAAGACAAGAAAGTTCATTCTCAATAGTCCAGGTATCAAATCCGCTCATTCTCAATCAGTTCATCTGGACAGTTTCTTTTTTGTAGAAACGTTTCACCCTCACTCCAGAGGGCTTCGTCAGTCAGAGTAGTCCAAAGCACACTGAAGTTAAACCACCAAGTAAACAACTTAAGTGGACCAACCAGTTTGCTGTAGCCAAGATGGTTTCTGGGGGCTTGTCCCTCGTTGACTCCTCCCAGGCAGGCAGACATGTCCAAAGTGGTTCAAGACAAGAAAGTTCATTCTCAATAGTCCAGGTATCAAATCCGCTCATTCTCAATCAGTTCATCTGGACAGTTTCTTTTTTGTAGAAACGTTTCACCCTCACTCCAGAGGGCTTCGTCAGTCAGAGTAGTCCAAAGCACACTGAAGTTAAACCACCAAGTAAACAACTTAAGTGGACCAACCAGTTTGCTGTAGCCAAGATGGTTTCTGGGGGCTTGTCCCTCGTTGACTCCTCCCAGGCAGGCAGACATGTCCAAAGTGGTTCAAGACAAGAAAGTTCATTCTCAATAGTCCAGGTATCAAATCCGCTCATTCTCAATCAGTTCATCTGGACAGTTTCTTTTTTGTAGAAACGTTTCACCCTCACTCCAGAGGGCTTCGTCAGTCAGAGTAGTCCAAAGCACACTGAAGTTAAACCACCAAGTAAACAACTTAAGTGGACCAACCAGTTTGCTGTAGCCAAGATGGTTTCTGGGGGCTTGTCCCTCGTTGACTCCTCCCAGGCAGGCAGACATGTCCAAAGTGGTTCAAGACAAGAAAGTTCATTCTCAATAGTCCAGGTATCAAATCCGCTCATTCTCAATCAGTTCATCTGGACAGTTTCTTTTTTGTAGAAACGTTTCACCCTCACTCCAGAGGGCTTCGTCAGTCAGAGTAGTCCAAAGCACACTGAAGTTAAACCACCAAGTAAACAACTTAAGTGGACCAACCAGTTTGCTGTAGCCAAGATGGTTTCTGGGGGCTTGTCCCTCGTTGACTCCTCCCAGGCAGGCAGACATGTCCAAAGTGGTTCAAGACAAGAAAGTTCATTCTCAATAGTCCAGGTATCAAATCCGCTCATTCTCAATCAGTTCATCTGGACAGTTTCTTTTTTGTAGAAACGTTTCACCCTCACTCCAGAGGGCTTCGTCAGTCAGAGTAGTCCAAAGCACACTGAAGTTAAACCACCAAGTAAACAACTTAAGTGGACCAACCAGTTTGCTGTAGCCAAGATGGTTTCTGGGGGCTTGTCCCTCGTTGACTCCTCCCAGGCAGGCAGACATGTCCAAAGTGGTTCAAGACAAGAAAGTTCATTCTCAATAGTCCAGGTATCAAATCCGCTCATTCTCAATCAGTTCATCTGGACAGTTTCTTTTTTGTAGAAACGTTTCACCCTCACTCCAGAGGGCTTCGTCAGTCAGAGTAGTCCAAAGCACACTGAAGTTAAACCACCAAGTAAACAACTTAAGTGGACCAACCAGTTTGCTGTAGCCAAGATGGTTTCTGGGGGCTTGTCCCTCGTTGACTCCTCCCAGGCAGGCAGACATGTCCAAAGTGGTTCAAGACAAGAAAGTTCATTCTCAATAGTCCAGGTATCAAATCCGCTCATTCTCAATCAGTTCATCTGGACAGTTTCTTTTTTGTAGAAACGTTTCACCCTCACTCCAGAGGGCTTCGTCAGTCAGAGTAGTCCAAAGCACACTGAAGTTAAACCACCAAGTAAACAACTTAAGTGGACCAACCAGTTTGCTGTAGCCAAGATGGTTTCTGGGGGCTTGTCCCTCGTTGACTCCTCCCAGGCAGGCAGACATGTCCAAAGTGGTTCAAGACAAGAAAGTTCATTCTCAATAGTCCAGGTATCAAATCCGCTCATTCTCAATCAGTTCATCTGGACAGTTTCTTTTTTGTAGAAACGTTTCACCCTCACTCCAGAGGGCTTCGTCAGTCAGAGTAGTCCAAAGCACACTGAAGTTAAACCACCAAGTAAACAACTTAAGTGGACCAACCAGTTTGCTGTAGCCAAGATGGTTTCTGGGGGCTTGTCCCTCGTTGACTCCTCCCAGGCAGGCAGACATGTCCAAAGTGGTTCAAGACAAGAAAGTTCATTCTCAATAGTCCAGGTATCAAATCCGCTCATTCTCAATCAGTTCATCTGGACAGTTTCTTTTTTGTAGAAACGTTTCACCCTCACTCCAGAGGGCTTCGTCAGTCAGAGTAGTCCAAAGCACACTGAAGTTAACCCACCAAGTAAACAACTTAAGTGGACCAACCAGTTTGCTGTAGCCAAGATGGTTTCTGGGGGCTTGTCCCTCGTTGACTCCTCCCAGGCAGGCAGACATGTCCAAAGTGGTTCAAGACAAGAAAGTTCATTCTCAATAGTCCAGGTATCAAATCCGCTCATTCTCAATCAGTTCATCTGGACAGTTTCTTTTTTGTAGAAACGTTTCACCCTCACTCCAGAGGGCTTCGTCAGTCAGAGTAGTCCAAAGCACACTGAAGTTAAACCACCAAGTAAACAACTTAAGTGGACCAACCAGTTTGCTGTAGCCAAGATGGTTTCTGGGGGCTTGTCCCTCGTTGACTCCTCCCAGGCAGGCAGACATGTCCAAAGTGGTTCAAGACAAGAAAGTTCATTCTCAATAGTCCAGGTATCAAATCCGCTCATTCTCAATCAGTTCATCTGGACAGTTTCTTTTTTGTAGAAACGTTTCACCCTCACTCCAGAGGGCTTCGTCAGTCAGAGTAGTCCAAAGCACACTGAAGTTAAACCACCAAGTAAACAACTTAAGTGGACCAACCAGTTTGCTGTAGCCAAGATGGTTTCTGGGGCTTGTCCCTCGTTGACTCCTCCCAGGCAGGCAGACATGTCCAAAGTGGTTCAAGACAAGAAAGTTCATTCTCAATAGTCCAGGTATCAAATCCGCTCATTCTCAATCAG
>JBBPBX010044955.1:0-23512 GCA_038048925.1 Garcialebias charrua
ATGGTGAATGTGGTAAAGAGGTGAAGAAGAGAGTCCAAGCAGGATGGAGTGGATGGAGAAAAGTTTCAGGAGTGATTTGTGACAAAAAGGTGTCAGCAAAGGTCAAAGGAAAAGTTTACAAGACAGTGGTGAGACCAGCTATGTTGTATGTTCTGGAGACAGTGTTATTGACAAATAGACAGGAGACAGAACTGGAAGTGGCAGAAATGAAGATGCTAAGGTTCTCCTTAGGAGTGACATGGCATAAGATTAGTAGGGATGCACCGATAAATCGGCCGGCCGATCGATCGGCTCCGATTTCCTTAATTTGGGGAGATCGGTGATCGGCCGATCTTTAAATGAGAAGCCGATTTTATCTACCGATTTTATCTGCCTCAACAAAGGTTGGAAAATCCTGAAAATTTAGGGTGCATTTTGACCTTTTAACACCTGAAAATCGGTATCGGACAAAATCGGAATCGGCAGGTCAGACTTTCTAAAAATCGGTAATCGGTGATCGGCCAAAAAATTGAAATCGGTGCACCCCTAGTAAAGAGATAATCAGAGGTACTGCACATGTTGAACAACTGGGAGATAAAGTTAGGGAGGCCAGACTGAGATGGTTTGGACATGTCCAGAGGAGGGACAGTGGTTTGGACATATATGGACATGACAGCAGGACATGTATGAGGGCAGCAGGACATGTATGAGGACAGCAGGACATGTATGAGGACAGCAGGACATGTTCTGGTACAGGACATGTATGAGGACATCAGGACATGTATGAGGACAGCAGGACAACACTTCTCGCTGTGGTCTCGTGTTTGTTAACGTTATGGCTTCCTTTTTAAAAGACGAAGGCAAATTCAAAGTTGTGTGTGTGGACGTTTTTTCACGGGAACTGGATGACCGTGAGGGACAGTGGTTTGGACATGTCCAGAGGAGGGACAGTGGTTTGGACATGTCCAGAGGAGGGACAGTGGGTATATTGGTAGAAGGATGTTAGAAATGCAGCTGCCAGGAAAAAGACAAAGAGGGAGGCCAAAGAGGAGATATATGGATGCAGTTAGAGAGGACATGGAGGTAGTTGGAGTGAGGACAGAGGATGCAGAGGACAGAGTGAGGTGGAGGAGGATGACTCGCTGTGGTGACCCCTGAAGAGGGAAAAGCCGAAAGAAGAATATCTAATTAATCTTTTTAATTTAAAATTATAATCTTATTACCTGTAACTTATTATTATTTTTTTACCTCTTTGTGTTTTATTTCCAGTCTGGGACAGAGATAGCAGCTGACTTCTTCCTCTTCAGGGAAATTTGCCAGATCACCTGCAGCGAAGAAGTCTGATGACTGAACTCTGAACTTTTCCAGGGACAGGTGGGAGCAGGTCCAAGAAGAGCTTGTTGTGAGTAATGACAAATACAGCCACACTGCTGCTACTGTTGTTATTGAGATGATTTTCTCCACCACTGGAGATAATCACTGCAACTAGATCTGTACTTTTGGCAGAAAATGTGGACAAGTTGGTCTTTTTGGACAAAAACTTAAAACTTGATTATCGGTAGTTCGATTGTAAACAGTCTGTTGCTGCTTATTGATCTGGTTCTGGCTGTTATTGTGTTTATTAAGATTTGTATTATTGTTAGTATAGTTTATTTATTGTAAAGAATGCCGTTTATTTAGATTAAAGATTAAATTAAGATTATATTACACATTAAACTGTATTCTGAATTGGACAGTAATTTATCAAGCGTTTGTCTTTGCTCAGGCTGGGCGCGTGCCCAAGAGTATAGCAGATCAGGGAGCTCCACCTCAGCTGCCTTTCTGGACTCACCTGCCCCTCCTCACTCACCTGTACCAGTATCACTAGCAGCTTCTGCATTACTTGCCCCTCCATAAAGGTAAATACATTTTTTTTCTTTTTTCTGTCTATTTTTTAAATAACTCAGCTGACTCACCTGTCCATCTTCACTCACTAGCACCTTCTGCATCACCTGCTCCTCCATAAAGGTAAAGACATTTTCTTTTCTTTTTATTTCTTTTTTTTAAATAACTCAGCTGCCTCTCCTGACTCACCTGTCCCTCTTCACTCACTAGCACCAGCATCACCAGCACCTTCTGGATCACCTGTCCCTCCATAAAGGTAATGACATTTTTTCTCTTTTTTTAATTTAATTTAATTTTATATAACTCAGCTGCCTCTCCTGACTCACCTGTCCCTCTTTACTCACACAGTACCAGCATCACCAGCACCTTCTGCATCACCTGTCCCTCCATAAAGGTAAATACATTTTCTTTTTTTTTTTATTTCTTTTTGTTTTATAACTCAGCTGCCTCTCCTGACTCACCTGTCCCTCTTCACTCACTAGCACCAGCATCACCAGCACCTTCTGGATCACCTGTCCCTCCATAAAGGTAATGACATTTTTTCTCTTTTTTTAATTTAATTTAATTTTATATAACTCAGCTGCCTCTCCTGACTCACCTGTCCCTCTTCACTCACACAGTACCATCACCAGCACCTTCTGCATCACCTGTCCCTCCATAAAGGTAAATACATTTTCTTTTCTTTTTTTATTTATTTATTTTTGTTTTATAACTCGGCTGCCTCTCCTGACTCACCTGTCCCTCTTCACTCACCAGCATCACCAGCACCTTCTGGATCACCTGTCCCTCCATAAAGGTAATGACATTTTTTCTCTTTTTTTAATTTATTTTATTTTATATAACTCAGCTGCCTCTCCTGACGCACCTGTCCCTCTTCACTCACCAGCACCTTCTGCATCACCTGCCCCTCCACCTCAGCTGCCTTTCTGGACTCACCTGCCCCTCCTCACTCACCTGCACCAGCATCACCAGCACCGTCTGCATCATCTGCCCCTCCACCTTAGCTGCCTTTCTGGACTCACCTGCCCCCCCTCACTCACCAGCATCACCAACACCTTCTGCATCACCTGCCCCTCCACCTCAGCTGCCTTTCTGGACTCACCTGCCCCCCTCACTCACCTGCACCAGTATCACCAGCACCTTCTGCATCACCTGCCCCTCCACCTCAGCTGCCTTTCTGGACTCGCATGCCCCTCCTCACTCACTTGCACCTGTATCACCATCACCTTCTGCATCACCTGCCCCTCCACCTCAGCTGCCTTTCTGGACTCACCTGCCCCTCCTCACTCACTTGCACCAGCACCTTCTGCAGCTCTAAGCACTAAGCCTTTTCCCCTCCCCTACAACACCCCTTCCATAAAAGTAAGGACATTTTCTTCTCTTTTTTTATAGTACAGTACACTACTATTTTTTTTACTATTTTATTTCATTATTAAACGTACTGTGCAGTATTTTATGTGTTTTTTGATAATTGTTTAGGGTACTGTGTTAGCTAACCGCTTGGAAATAAAGTAATGTACATATTTATGGTACAGTATGTATACACTTGTTTTGTCTCACGTTGAAAAACGGGTTTACTGCGTCGCATAGGAATGCATGTTCCGCGCCGCGCAGGAACGGATCTTCGTAAGTCGAGGACTACCTGTATGTGTGTTTATTTGTCAAAAAAAATGTTTTTTGTCAGTTTCGGTCCTATAAATGTCAACACTTCAGCTTGTCTTGGACAAATGTTTTCTTTTACGGCTTGTCTCATCTGCATTTGAAAGAAAAAGATCAAAATAAATGGTTGATATTTGAATTGGAAGTGTATTTGGTGTAATTATTTTAGAAAAATTGTGAACTTGGCATTCTTAGTGGAGAAAGTGAAATTTTGAAATGTTTGTTTACTTAAATTGCTATTTTAAGTTCAAAAGCTGCCTTAAAATCTTGAGTTAAATTAACTCAAAAAGGGAATTGGTATGTCAGTTTAACTTTAAAATGAGAGTTGAAAGTATATATAAATGTTTGTTATTTTAACAAATGAAAACAAGTTTTTATGAATGGATAATGTAAATTTGCAAGTTGTTTAAACTCAGAGTATGAAGTTTATACAACAAGTAAACGTTAATTAGACAAGGGTATAACTTTATTATTTGAGTTCAAATAGAATATGATTGTAATTTTACTTGACAAGAGTACTCAATTTTTGGAGAATGAATAATGTTCTATAGTTAGTCATTTCAACTTATGGTATCATATTTAAACAATGACTTATCATAAATTGGGCTACTTTTCTAGCTTGCCATCCTAAGTTGGAGTAAAACATTATTTGAAGTTGGGTTAACTTGTGGTTTTAAGGCAGCTTTTGAACTCAAGTTTTTAAGTCTAACCACCCTATTTATTTTAACAGTGGTAGGCTTTTGGATTCAAACAGAGCACATATGGAGGAATCTTTTAGCTCGGAACCTGACACGAATTCGGCGATTTGGACCCAGAAAACAGAACCTGGACTTAAAGACCGCAGTACAAAGAACACTGTGGGCTGACTGGAAAATAAAGCAACTTATCTAATCTGGCCTCTGGCCTTGGACTGTTGAAGGCTACAAATCTTCTCCTAGACTGGGAGCTGAAGGAACCCGCTGCCTCCTACCCCTCCCCCAGAGGTTTCTGTGTGCATTCTTGGTTTGAGCCGAGCTCTGAGACCAGCGAACTGTTTCTTATCTAGAATTGTTACACACAGACTGTTCCCTCCCGCCTGCCGTCATAAATGCATCTTGTCCTGTAACTAAATGTGCTTATTTGATATGGTTTTTACTGATTCACGCGGTGTCTTGAAGACAAAACGTGATTCATCTTTTTTTAATATCAACGCTGTAAACCCCGTGTCTTATCCTGTTTTCCTGCTTTTGACCTTCATCTGGGGACAGATTGGGCCTGGCCGCGCTATGAGTTATGAGTGTTGATAAACATATAACGTGTTGATAAACATGTCATGCTTTGTTCAGCTGCAGCTTGTTTGCACTCATTCTATCTCCTGGATGTCTGAAACTACATATTTACGTTGTACCGATGAAAATTGATGCAATGTTAATAAACCTTCTTGATTCTTGATTCTTCTTTATTTTAGCACTTTGAGATTTTCATTAATGAAAAGTGCGTTATAAATTAAATTAATTATTATTATTATTATTATTAGGCTCAACGAGGCTAGCCTGTATAAATAAAGGTTGAATGAATGAATGAGGTCCTGCCCCAAGTGGAGGAGTTTAAGTATCTTGGGGTCTTGTTCACGAATGAGGGAAAACTGGAGCGTGAGATCGATAGGCGGATAGGTGCAGCATCCGCAGTGAAGCGGGCTCTGTCGTGGTGAAGAGAGAGCTGAGTCGAAAGGCAAAGCTCTCAATTTACCGATCGATCTACGTTCCCACCCTCATCTATGGTCATGAGCTTTGGGTTGTGACCGAAAGAACGAGATCTCGGATACAAGCGGCTGAAATGAGTTTTCTCCGCAGGGTGTCTGGACTCTCCCTTAGAGATAGGGTGAGAAGCTCAGTCATCCGGGAGGGACTCGGAGTAGAGCCGCTGCTTCTCCACATCGAGAGGAGCCAGTTGAGGTGGCTCGGGCATCTGGTTAGGATGCCTCCTGGACGCCTCCCTGGTGAGGTGTTCCGGGCATGTCCCACCGGGAGGAGGCCCAGAGGAAGACCCAGGACACGCTGGAGGGACTATGTTTCTCGGCTGGCCTGGGAACGCCTTGGGATTCCCCCAGAGGAGCTGCTCCATGTGGCTGGGGAGAGGGAAGTCTGGGCCTCCCTACTTAGGCTGCTACCCCCGCGACCCGACCCCGGATAAGCGGATGGATGGATGGATGAATGAATGAAAAAAATTATTTTTTAGACAAAAGCGGTTTCCCATCTTGTGCCACCATGGGGAATATGTTTGCAGGACTCATTAAAATGTTTGGGAAGAAAGAGATGAGGATACTCATGGTGGGTTTGGACACCGCAGGAAAGACAACTATTTTGTACAAACTTAAACTTGGAGAGATTGTGACGACCATCCCCACAATAGGTTTCAATGAAGGGACTGTGGAGTACAAGAACATCAGTTTTACAGTTTGGGACGTTGGCGGTCAAGATAAAATCCGACCACTGTGGCGTCATTATTTCCAGAACACACAAGGTCTCATCTTTGTTGTGGACAGTAATGACAGAGAGATGGGCCGAGGCCCGGGAAGAGCTCGTAAGAATGCTGGCTGAGGACGAGCTCCGTGATGCTGTGCTTTTAGTGTTTGCTAGTGTCAAACTGTCAAGAATTTGAGGGATAGGTTGAAGATGTAGGAAATTTTATTGGACTAAAAAAATAAAAATAGATGGATATATATATTTTTTTGTTTAGGGGGGGAATGTNTATGGATTTTTTTTTTGTTTGGGAGGGGAAGTGTTACGTAATGCACCGGGGAGTTTTTACACGCCTGCTATATCAACCACCTACGAAATCACAAGTGGTGCGTTTTTAAGAAAAGAGAAAAACTATCCACCTTATTCCTAGCCCCCATGATGCCTTGCGCGAATTATGGGAACGTCTTCCGCCGGAAGTCAGAACCGGCACTTTTTTTTACATGCTAGCAACGCGCTAGCCGGTTTTCGTCAGAGGTTTTAGGTCATAAAATACGGTACGTGGGAACACGAACGATCACAACTCAAATGTGGATATATTGTTTTACCGCTACCTACAGCTATTGAGGGGTGGGAGGACGACTTGAAGAAGTGGCCGAAAATAACGTACACTAGCATATTTAGCTACTAGCATACTTAGCTACTTTGTTGACTCTTGCTTCAGATGGCGAAGCGATGAGCAATCTGAAAAGCTCTGAATCTTATCAGTATCTTCACAGTAACAAGGTTGGTCCTGTTTTTGTTCAGAGAGGTGGGACACAATCTTATTTACCTTAAGGCAAACATAGAGCCCAGCCAAAGCCTTAAAAATCCACATCTCCAGGTCCAGCTGACAATGATGTGCCTTGGACTTTTGAGCTGCAAGATGTTTATCTGAACACCAACTGAAGCACATGGAGCTTGAAATTTCTTTTGACAAAGACTTTACTGATTCACAAATGAAGCACCTTGAGAACTTTTAATAAAATACAGTAAATGAAAAATAATGAAATAGACAGGAAACGATCTTTAAAAATGTGTTAATGGAAAAGGTGACATTTAGATAGAAACAGTATTGCAAAGAAAATTCATCGCTTCCCAAAATACCTGGATCTCTAAAAATATAGTAAACGAAAACAAATAATGAAATAGACAGGAAACGATCTGAAAAAAGTGACATTTAGATAGAAACAGTAGTTTAATCCAAAATTAACTGATATAGTGCACACAAAAAACTAACCTTGCAAGAAGGTTAACAGTCAACTATTGTACATAACAAATGAACCATTTTAGCAAATACGTTTCTAATGTAATATAGTTAACATTGCATCCTTTAAAAAACATGTTAAGAGTTGGGTTACGTTTACATCAAGTACACCAGTAATGTACATGTTTGAGAAAAATGTTTACATTTAATGTCTTCTCACTTCTCACTTGAAATAAGCTGGCATCACTTGCGTGTGAATGCTGGAATGATTACATTGAAACCATGCTCTTGCAGCAGGTCCCTCACTGTGAAACCACGATCACCCATCACCTGATCTCCAGCACGCAGATAGTCCAGAAACCCAGAGTTCTGTGTTATATACCTGTCACTGCATTTACCACCATAAGCATCTGAAATAAACATGATTATTCCAGAGGGAGAAACAGCCAATAAATATTTCACAGTGTTATTTGCATAGTAGTGACTGTATGATTCACTTCTGGAGTCCAAGTTTTTAGCTTTCTGCAAAACATGTTGCTTTAATTGTTTCACGGGGAAACCATAGAATAAGGTCCTTGGTTTGTTCTGATATTATGTCAATCCACATTCCAGCAGTCATGCTGCATGTGACTGTGGTGGTGTTGAGCACAGCTCCACACTCTCGTCAAGCCCATCTGAAAGTAAAAGTACAGTATACAAACATTAGGGTTCATTTATGAACACACACACACACACACACACAATGATTACACACATGATTACACTGCTGTGCCACTCTTTGCAAATGTCAACGCTAGAAAACTTCAGTTTATTTTATAGATTTACGTTTTTATACTTTTCATACTACTGTACTATGCAAAAACTCAGGACAGTATTACACTTTTATTATTTCATTTTATGCTTATGTTCATTGGGTGTTTGGTGTTTCAGTGTTGGTGTAAATTTTCATACTTTTATACTATTATGAAAAAACTCAGGACAGTATTACACTTTTTTACTATTTTATGCTTATGTTTATTAAATGTTTTAGTGTTTAGTGTTTAGATGGTTACTGTTGCACCGAGGGACTGAGAGAAACGCAATTTCGGTCCTGTGTATGTCCTGTACATATTGCAGTTCTGACAATAAAGTTGACTTTGACTTTGACAACAGACACACACCTAGATTATATATATGTAAATAAACGCACAAACACACACACACACCTATATTATATATATAAATAAACACACACACAAACACACCTAGATTATATATATAAATAAACACACACACACACACACCTATATTATATATATATATATAAACACACACGCCTATATTATATATAAACACACATCTATATATATATATAAATAAGCACACACACCTATATTATATATATATATATATATATAAATAAACACAACACACACCTATATTATATATATATATATATAAATATACACACACAGCATACATATATAGGTGCGTGTGTTTATTTGCCAGTTATGAACGAAAATATTAGTATCATTTAATCACTGACTACATAAAATCATAACACTAAAAGCTGTCTCTTAAATCATACCTGGTGTTCTCGATCCTCTGGGGGTTATGGTGTCTTTTTTCAGGTGGTTTCTCGTAGCCCAGCCACAAAGAAGGATGCAGGTTTTTGTTTTCGGAACATGTTCAACACACACTAGTTGCAGCCACAAATTCAGCTTCGTCTGATTATTCGTACAGCCACGAACAGCGCAACAGGTACCCGAGCTCCGCAAGGACATCTTCGTGACAATATTATCGCGAAATAACAGAAAACAGAACTTCAACGACGCATACAGATTAGCAAGTAAACAACGAAGGAGCCAGTGCAGAACTTCTACTTCCGGGGTCAAACGGAAGTAAGTCCCATAATCGCTTCTACAGTGACATCTCCAGGAATAAGGTGGATAAAGAAAACACAAAAATGAACAGATCGTCAGACAGATGAAGAAAAGTGCGGGCTCGCCCCTTTCAAGGATGTCAGCTGATTAAGAAACTCTGATCGGACATCATAAGGTAAGCCCCACCTCACTGTGTGTTCCGTCAGGTGCCAGTTTTGTTTCTTTTCTTTTTTTTCATTATGTGCTTATAGTTGCGGCCCTACTCTCTAGTAAACAGTAAAAAGAAAAGAACGAGCTGGGTGAGAGAAGCGGTTTCGTAACACCAGCAACCCAGAGGATGAAGAATTCAACGGGTTTGAATAAGAATAAATAAATAAATAGGTGTTTCTGTCATCATTATGGTTGGGTGAGCGTGTAGTAATTTTAAAGCCGCTTTATTTTGTCGGCTTCATTTTGCCATGTTTTAACTGTCAAAGTTATTAAGAAAAGTTCAGCTCAGACACACTTTTACTATAATGTCAGCAAACAAATATATATTTTTAGGCATTTATCTAATTTTAAAGTGATGCAGGTTAAAGGGCGAGATACACTCGAGCGTCCTCACGATACGCCTATACGCAGCGTACGTACGCTGTGGCAAAAGCGTAGCCCCGCGTAGCCCCTCAGGGCATGTACGCGCAAAAGTATTTTTTTACTACGCATACGCGATGCGCATACGCGATGCGCGGTGTCTGACCTAAACTTCCCCGGCGCCGGACTGTTTTGTATGTTACACAAATGAAATAAATTCCCCTTCTTTATCGCTGATCGGGCCTTTTCTTTTGTTTTTTTGCCTAAAGTCAAGTAACCGCTTCTTCCTCCGTTCACTCGATGAATGAAATGAATGAATTCAGGTCCTACCTGGGTGCGCAATGTTTTAAATATTCCCTGGTGGGCTGTGTGCTGCAGGAAAAGCACTCCCTGTTATTATTTTTATTTCTGAGAGAACTTTTTATAACATATATAGTAGAAACACCGTATCAGAACACCGCAGAAGTCCAGCGAGCTGCTCATGATGCATTCTCGAGGTTTCACTTTCAGCTGACTGAACGCTGTCAATCAATTCAGTAGGCGTGTCAGCAAGTGACTAGGGGTGGGCGATATATCGAATATACTCGATATATCGCGATATTTTAAATGTACGATGGTTAAAAGGGCTTTATCGTGTATATCGAGGATCCTCCTGCTGTCGCGCGGGCGCCCACTCGCCCCCCTCCTTCCTGCAGGCTGCAGGAGGAAGGAGCTTCGGAGACTTTCAGCACAACATGTAAACACGGCAGAAGAGTGCTGCACGCTGCTGAGGGGGAAAAACAATGTTCTTTCTGAGCTAGTTTGGATTAAATTGTCAGATGAGGGCATAAAAAATGTTTTTGTAGACGATGCTGAAAATAGTCCCGAAGAAAGGTCCGAACTACGAATCTTTTTCACCATTTAAACAGCGGAGTGGAGCATGATGAAACAGCAGAACCAAGTGTTTTTCCAGCTGCTGCTTCATTAAAACAAACCACGGGTCTGAGCTCATTTAGTCATGCGTGCACCGCAGAGAGAGGTGGAGACATTATTAAATCAGCATTTTATCATTATCGCTAAAGACACGGTCCTTAGCGGCTAACAAGATGGCTAACGCGTTAGCGTCTTCTTCCACAGCTGAGACTGACCGTGTCTTTAGCGATACAGCTGATTTAATAATGTCTCCACCTCTCAGTTCACGTTTCTGAGTGGAGGCTGTCGTGTTTTTACACAAGGATTCAATGCGACACTTTGTAGAGCAACTTAGAGAACGTCTTCGTGAACCCGGAAACAACCCCCTGACCCTTTCACAATAAAACCGGATACAGTACACAGAGGCTCACATTTACTGCAGTACTGTGATAAATCTGTTCTTGTTCAGAGGTTTTGCAGACATTGCCTGAACTTGGCACAGTTTGAAACTTGTGCACATTTTGTGGTTTGTTGTTAAAAATTACCAGCACATGCAAATAGTTGAGAGTTGTTACCTGTGACTGTTCTGGGTCAGTAAATTTTATGGCCACTGTATACACTTTTGTTTTTGTATTTTAAAGGCCTTAAATGTTTTGATTTACTATTTTTTTAATGTTAAAAGCACAAGAGCACCTTTTTAAGTTTAAATTATTTATTCTTCCTTTTTGCTTGAAGTACTTTTTATTTATGTGTGCAATTGATGGTTAAAATAAAATATTTGTTTGTTCAAATTTAGTGTTGACATTTTTTATTTTTTTAATGTTAAAAGCACAAGAGCACCTTTTTAAGTTTAAATTATTTATTCTTCCTTTTTGCTTGAAGTACTTTTTATTTATGTGTGCAATTGATGGTTAAAATAAAATATTTAAGTTTGTTCAAATTTAGTGTTGACATTTTTTAATCAATTTTGAATCATTTTTTCATTGATTTTGGAGATATCGCGATATATATCGTGTATCGTGATATAGCCAAAAAATATCGCGATATAATATTTTCCTCATATCGCCCAGCCCTACAAGTGACCAATCAGCGAGCTCAGTTGAGTCCCCTCCGTGCTCAGCTGCTCATATTACAACAAGGAGAACGCGAGCGTTTGAAAGCTGATAGTTTCTGAAAGTATAGAAGCGAAAACGTACGCTCCGTATATGCGCGTATACGCGCGTATACGGAGTCTTCTTCAGTGTATCTCGGCCTTTACGCTCGCTGCACGTGCACATTTGGCAGATCCGACAAAGCAAAACTATTTAAATCCAGCGGATTTGACCATTACGTGCATTTATTAAGGAAAAGTTCAGCTGAGACACACCTTTACTATAATGTCAGTAAACAAATATATTTTTAAGGTGTTTATCTTGTTAAATTTTAAAGAGATGCAGGTTTCCGCTCACTGCGCATGCATGTTTTGCAGATCCGATAAAGCAAATCTATTTAAATCCAGCAAATTTGACCATTACGTGCATTTATTAAGGAAAAGTTCAGCTCAGACACATCTTTGCTTTAATTTTCAGCAAACAAATAATTTTTTTTAAGTGTTAATCTTGTTAAAGTCCTTCCGTGAATGCTCCTGTGGCCATTTCGCAGCCAATCCATTTTTGGCAAAACACCGGCCCACATTTCCGGGTTGTCAGCGGTGACGCGTAACATATGCGACGCGTCAATGGTGATGCATAATATATGCGACGTATACGGCGGTGTGACATGTTTATGGATTTTTCTACTTTATTGGACATAATTGGACAGATGTGACGTGTACGGCGGTGTGACGTGAACTGTGGAAAATACAGTATATGATTGCATCATTTTCACCATTTGGAACAATCACAGCTCTTGCTCTTAGTTTTTCTTACTTTGTACAAATCTCTAACAAGAATTGCTCTTATTTTGTTTATTTAAAAAAAGATTTAATGTAGATATGTTTTTTACAGTTACCCGTAATTTCCGGTGTATAGGTCGCACCTTTTTATGTTTTTTCAAGGCCTGCGACCTATACACTGGTGCGACCTATATATGGCTTGTTATCACTTTCGGCGAAACAAATTTTTAAATCCAGCTCATTTCACAATTACGTTCATTTATTAAGGAAAAGTTCAGCTCAGACACATATTTGCTATAATTTTTATCAAACAAATAATTGTTTTTAAGTGTTAATCTTCTTTAAAGCCTTGCTGTGCGCTCCTGTGGCAGACATTTGCAGCAGAGCTAAACGTAGGTGCGACCTATACACCGGTTAGGGGTTGAACGAGTACATAATTTTAAAACTCGATATTAACATAATACTACTCGAGTAGTGCTCGAGTAGTTGGTGATGTCATAGGATCTCAAGATGCAAAAAAGAATTAACTAATTAAAACCGCAAAAAATGTAGTATATATAAATTATTATTTACAAAAAAAGACCAACAAAACATTGGGAGCATATATTAGGCTCCTACTATTTATCTTACAGCAAATAAATTACAAGAAAACCAACACTTAGTTATTATTATTAAGCTGCAAAAATGAAAAAAAAAAAAAAAAGTGCAGCACGTCAAAAACGAAACTAAAAGTGGGGCAATTGACCACCCTGCACCACCACCTGTGGTGCTGCGCATTAGGTTTAGTTTTAGAGATTAATATGTTAATAACTTTCTTGTCTTGAACCACTTTGGACATGTCTGCCTGCCTGGGAGGAGTCGACGAGGGACAGGACAGCCCCCAGAAACCATCTTGGCTACAGCAAACTGGTTGGTCCACTTAAGTGGTTTACTTGGTGGGGTAACTTCAGTGTGCTTGGGACTACTCTGACTGACGAAGCCCTCTGGAGTGAGGGTGAAACTTTTCTATTAAAAGGAACTGTCCAGATGAACTGATTGAGAATGAGCGGATTTGATACCTGGACTATTGAGAATGAACTTTCTTGAATATGTTAATAGGTTTTTATAGGTTTAGAGATTAATATTTTTTGCCTTTTATTTGTGAAACAAGGTCAGAGGAAGCTGGTTCTGGTTCGGTCAATGGACCCGGTGTTGCACCATATTCTGTGACCTGCAACAGTTCATGCAACACTGCCCCCCTATGGTCACAATATACGGTGGTCACAGAATATGGTGTAACACCGGTTCGCAACGCGCTCCAAACAGGAAGTTGATTAATTTTATGTTCTGTAACTGCGGCGTGATGACGTCACTACGACTACTCGACTAGAAATAAAAAAAACTTAATAGGAGGTCCAAGTAATCAATCTGTTGATTACTCGAGTAGTCTATTAAAGCCCTAACACTGGTGCGACCTATCTAGGGATTTTTCCAATTCTTTGGCAATAATTGGATGGTGCGACCTATACACCAGTGCGACCTATACACCAGAAAATAGGGTACAAAATATAGCACATCTGGGACATCATGTTTCGGTCAATCCACCAAGGCCACATCGCACCACAGACTGTTCAGGAGCTAAGTGATGCTCTAATTTAGGTCAGGGAAAAGATCCCTCAGGAGAACATCTGCTGTCTCATCAGGAGCATGCCCAGGCATCGTAGGGAGGTCATACAGGCACGTGGAGGCCAGACACACTACTGAGCCTCATTTTGACTTGTTTTAAAGACATTACATCAAAGTTGGATCAGCCTGTAGTGTGTTTTTCCACTTTAATTTTGTCAAGTCAAGTCAACTTTATTTGTAGAGCACATTTAAAACAGAAACTGTTATCAAAGTGCTTAACAACAACAACAACAATGGGAGTGAAATTAACGGAAAAGTACGAAACACTAATGATAATACTGAAGAATTAAAAAGCTTTTCAAACGTAGGAGCACAGAACAAAGAAAACAAAACAAAAAAACCTAAATCAACTCACACTGTGAGAAATGCCTGCAAGAACAGATGAGTTTTTAGCAGAGATTTGAACTGAAGAAGGGAGGTGGCCTGTCTGATGTTGGGGGGCAGGTTGTTCCAGAGTTTGGGGCCCATGACTGAAAATGCCCCATCTCCTCTGAGCTTCAGTCTTGTTTTAAGAACAGCCAAAAGCAGCTGATCGGATGATCTCAGGGCCCGGGATGGAACATATGGTTCCAGTAGCTCTGAGAGATAAAGGGGTGCGAGGCCATTTAGGCATTTGAAGGTCAACAGAAAAATCTTCAAGACTATTCTGGACTGCACAGGGAGCCAGTGAAGGGAGGACAGAACTGGTGTGATGTGTTCAGACCTGCAAGTTCTGGTTAAGAGTCGAGCAGCGGCATTCTGGACGAGCTGGAGATGTGAGATGGAGGCCTGGCTGACCCCAGCATATAGTGCATTACAATAGTGCAAACGAGTCGTGATAAAGGCATGGACCAGCTTCTCAAGGTCAGGTCTGGACAACACTGTCTTGAGCTTAGCTACCTGTCTTAGTTGGAAGAAGCTTTTTTGCAGAACAGAATTAATTTGTTTGTCAAACTTGAAATCAGAGTCTAAAACCGTTCCGAGATTTTTACCAGTCTGCTATAGATAAGGCTGAAGAGAGTCCAGGTTGACAGGATAAGAAGCGGCAGTTGAGCTAGGGCTAAAGACAATGACTTCAGTCTTCTCATCGTTGAAACTTAAAAAATGTGAAGCCATCCAGGCCTTCATGTCATCCAGACCTTTTAACAGAGGGTGAATGGAACGAGCACTTGCTGGTTTCACGGGCAGGTAGATCTGACAGTCATCGGCATAACAATGGAATGAAAGACCGTGTTTCCTCAGGATGGACCCCAGTGGGAGAAAATAGAGTGAGAACAGAAGGGGTCCAATAATTGAACCTTGTGGGACCCCACAAGAAAGAGGCAATGAGGCAGAGACATTATTACCAACCTTGACACAAAAGCTCCTGCCACTCAGGAATGAGCGGAACCAATCTAATGCAGCATCTGTAATCCCAACCCACTGCTCCAGCCGTGAAATAATGATACTGTGGTCAACAGTATCAAAAGCAGCAGTAAGGTACAGGAGTACAAGTACCACCAGTGGTGGGCACAGACCGCTAGAGAGCGCTAAAGCGCTAATCCGCTTACAGTGGACCTAAACTTTTTGTCAGCGTTTTTGTGGTTTGACTAACTTTTATAATTCATAAGCGGATTTGTGCTATTTTTATTTAAAATGCAGTACCGCTAATAACTAATTATCTATCAGTAAAAACCAATAAACTTATTTACAAGCTCTTATGCTGGCTTGTTTTACCTTTTTCCCCACCGTAAAGAGCAGAGAGGAGGGAGGGTTGGAGGGGGAGGGAGCAGAGCGGAGAACAGACTCGGATCTACCATGTAGGCAAATGATGCCGTTGCCTGGGGATCCCAATCAGCAGGGGCCCGGCCCCGCCGCGCCCCGGCCAGTCACCTACATCCCTAACATTGATCCTGCTTGTTAATGTACATTTAACATAAAAATAATTATAGTTACGATGAAAACGATCATTAAATACGCAATACAAAAACCGGTCGATTTCTGTATCCCCCTACTAAAAAATGGACTATTCCATCTTGACATCTTCCGGGTCAGAGGTGAACTCGGTGCTAACGTTTATGGCTAGCTGGTTGTGCTGGGTACTTGGATAAATCCGCAGAGAACCCCGCTGTTTCAAGCCAAATTAACGCGGCCGGAGGATTTTATTGTGTGTTTTGTGTCGACCACTCGACGGTGAGTCGTTAGTTTTATGTATTTTAGTTACTTTTCATTAAATCTGTTGACTGCCTATAGAATCTTGACATCTTCCGGGTCAGAGGTGAACTGGACGCTAACTCTGTGTCCAGCTGGTTGTGCTGGGTTACTAATGGATAAATCCGCAGAGAACCCCGCTGTTTCAAGCCAAATTAACGCGGCCGGAGGATTTTATTGTGTGTTTTGTGTCGACCACTCGACGGTGAGTCGTTAGTTTTATGTATTTGGGTTACTTTTATGTATAAATGCGGTGGCGACACACCCGTGTATTTGAGATTTAAAAGTGGTCTTAGGGATTAAAAGATCATTCTCTTTTTTGTTAATTTCGTGGCCGAATAGAATATATGTACGTAAAGTATTAAATAAATCCTTTGATTTTTGTAATTTCATCCTTTTAGGATCATTTTAGTTACTTTTCAGTTGGCAGTGTAGTGCAAATATTGCATAACGCTGCCGGCTACCAATTGTCGAATATAAATAGCGGATTAGATTAGCTTCCCCTAATTTTCATAAGACATTTGTGCTTTTGAAATTGTGGACCTAAAAAAATTAATAAGCGTTTTAGAAATTGTGGAACTAATTTTTTGATTAGCGTTGCCCACCACTGAGTACCACAAACTGACCAGAATCATTTGATATCATAATATCGTTACAAACCCTCATTAATGCTGTTTCAGTGCTGTGGAGTTGCTTAAAACCAGACTGAAAAATCTCAAAATTTTTGTTCTCATTCAAAAACTTATTTAATTGAATTAAAAACTACTTTCTCCAGGATTTAGGATAAGAAGGGAAGTTTCGAGATTGGTCTGAAATTAGAACAAGTAGAAGGGTCAAGTCCAGGTTTCTTAATTAACAGATGAACTACTGCATGTTTGAAAACATCGGGGACCACACTTGTCACAATCCTACTATTTATAATAGTAAGAACAACGGGTCCAATCGTGGGTAGAACTTGTTTGAAAAATGACGCAGGAATGGGGTCAGTAGGGGAACCAGAGGGTTTCATCTGACCAATGACTTTGTTTAGAAATGGGAGTGAAATGGGAGTGTTGTCATTGTGTTAGATATTAAACATAAATTTGAGATTAAACATAAATTTGACATGAAACAAAATACTGTACAAGTTGAAGTGTTACATTATTTTCAGATCCCTTTTTGGTATCTGCATTTGGTAGCAGGCCAAACTGACAAAGACCATGCAGAATAATGTATTTTAATTCCACAACAGATAAAGCTATGTGGTCTCTGTAAGTAGGTGTAGGGGAAAAAAACACATCAGTATTGGTATCGATTATAGGCCACTAAGTTTTAACATATTGACTTATTGGATATCGTTCAAAGATCCAATAACGTGCGTCCCTAATTAATATATTATTTTTGACATTTCCATCTTATTTGTTTGGAACAGAAGTTTGAGTTATAGAAAATACTATTGAAATCCACAGATTTTATGTTAGTGACTTGTCATTTACCATACTAATTAGCCTTGTTCCAAAGCATTCCTTACTTTCCTTTACTGTTTTATATTTCCTAAGTAAAATGAATCTGTATTTTTTTATTGTAAACTTCAAATGTTTACTGTAGTAAACTGAATTCAGTGTGTTGTATAAAAATATATTGGTTATACTGTATGTGCCAATCTTGCAACTAGAAACAAAAATATATGATGAGACAGTGACATATGTTCTTACTAATAAAAGTAACTGTCTATGCAATAAACCCCATGTAGTTACAAGCGATTTCCCAGTGTAATTTCCACACTTAACATATGCAGATGGAGACAAGAGGAAGAGCGAAAACAAAATTGCAGGGACTAAGTGCTATTATGTGGGAGTATAGGTGCCAAAGACTGCAATTACATTCCCATTTAGAAAAAAAGGACATGTTCTTCACTTAGAATGATGTGATCTTGAGACAGAATAATTGTAACTACTGTACAAGTATTTAAGTATTCAAACTTTTTTTGTTAAAGTTTTATTCCTGAGTGCTCTGTGGCAGCATCTTCTCAGTAAGCAAAATGCATGTTAAAAGAACTAGTAGTTTTGAAATGATATTGCACTTATACTGTTTTTAAAAGGTTTGTCTTATAACCACAACTAATGTACTTTTAGGCCTTGTATTAAAATGCATGTATCAGCACTTAATGGCAAATGTGGTTCGAATGATTTATTTTTAAACAAAACGTACTAAGTGTTACAGCGAGCAAAGTTACTTGTTCACTTAAACATGTTCAAGTAGCTCTTCTTTAGAGCTAATAAGCATCATTCTCTTTGACCCATTTTTTTCTTGTGGTGGCAGGAAGATCGATTTTTGAGATCCAACTCTCAAAGAATTCCTGTTTTACAGAGGCAACACTCAGCAAACAGATAAAGGCAGCAACATGCTTGCAAACAACAAAATTTAAACTCGTTACATCTTACTTTGTTATGTCTTAGTTTAGTAGTTCATATAAAAAGGGATGGAGAACACTAATGTTATTTTCTTGAGAAAAAACTTGAGTTGTTCCAGATTTAAGCATCTACTGTTTTCTGTTTCAAGTAAATGGTAAATGGACTGTACTTATATAACACTTTTCTATCTTATCAAGATGCTCAAAGCACTTTACACTACAACCTGTGCCCTCATTTACACATTCATACAGCACTCTACTATATGTTTACAAAGAGTGCTTTGGATCACATTCATACACTGATGGGACACACATCGGAGGCAATGAGGGGTTCAGTGTCTTGCCCAGGGACACTTCAGCATGTGACTGCTGGTGGAATCGAACCCCCAACTCTACCACTGGAGGACCACTGATCTAACCACTCAGCCACAGCTGCCCCGAGTCCTTGGCAGGTAGCTAAAATTTACATAACAGCCTCTCATTCCATCCTGATGCATGCTTAATACTCCAGTTAAATCTAACAAAGTTGAGTCAGGTCCTCTGGACATTCAAAAATATATATATATATATAAAAAAAAAAAATGGAGAAACATTTTGTCTTTCTTCCAAAAGACTTCTTCACTCTAGCCGTTTTCGCATTGCACGGCCCTCAAAGGCCCAGCCCGCCCCTGGTTGGCCCAGAGCCCGGTCTGGCCCGCCCCCGCTCATTACGCATTGGCCGCAGAGCCGCCTTGAAGTGGATGGGAAGTTCTCTGGAAGTGGGTGGGGTGTTCTCTTCACGTGGGTGGAGTGTTCTGGTGTGCGCGCTTACAATGTTTTAAGAGAGGAGACGCCGCTAAAAAATATTTGTTAGCTGAATATATATATTAGTGTTTCTGACTTTAATTTTTGTTAATAACTGATTACAAATCAGCTTATGTTAGAACGTAAATAACACGAAGTGCGCACCCATTTCCACCTTTCAGCGCAACCTGAATGTCATTAAAATATAACTAATATTGTCTAACTCTTGCGCGCAGCCAGGGATTTAAAATATAACTTATAATCTCTAACTCCTACGCGTAGCTAGAATGTTAAGAGGGGTGATTCCTTTATAGGTAAAATGGACTCCTAAAAAACCAGGAGTTTTGTTGTTTGGTTAACACAACTCCTTTTTATTTACTCCAATAAAAGAAAAAAGTAAAATTACTTGTACCAGGTGGGAAGCGAACCCGCTTCCCCGGGTCAAGATAAAATGTACGTAGAGTGTAATAGCCGAGCGCGATCCCTCTGAGCCACGGCGGCGGATTGTTTTTTTAGGAGTCCATTTTACCTATAAAGGAATCACCCCTCTTAACATTCTAGCTACGCGTAGGAGTTAGAGATTATTAGTTATATTTTAAAACCCTGGCTGCGCGCAAGAGTTAGACAATATTAGTTATATTTTAATGACATTCAGGTCGCGCTGAAAGGCGAAAATGGGTGCGCGCTTCGTGTTATTTACGTTCTAACATAAGCTGATTTGTAATCAGTTATTAACAAAAATTAAACTCAGAAAAACTAATTCAGCTAACAATTTTTTTAGGGGTTTCTGTAGTTAAATTTTAATGAAATTAAGCTCACGCTGAGGTTGTTGTTAGAACGAGTCCAGCCCCTGCTGCAAACAATGAATCAAATGTGAGCAGTCCATGACGTCAAACTGGGCCTGGGAGTCCGGCCCGATCAGAACCACGGTGGAGATGGTTCCAAAACGAGGGCGGACCCGGGGCGGAAAAGGCAAATGCGAACCACACAAACCCGGGTTAGAAGGCGGGGCGGGGCGGGCCGGGCCGGGCCGGGCCGTTGAGGGCCGTGCAATGCGAAAACGGCTTCTGAGGAGCTGTATTCAGCTCAGTCATAAAAAGCACCTTCTTGTAGTGGATCAACCAGTTTGCTGCTGACAGTCAAAACCAGCTGCTCAGTAGCAAACTGGTTGATCCACTATGAGAAGGTATTTATAAGACAGCTGAATACAGCACCTCAGACTGAAGTGTCTTTAGGAGGAAAGACGAAATGTTTCTACAATTTTTTTTAATTTTGTTTTTTGAATGTTCAGAGGACTTTTTTAGATTTTTCTACGGGGATTATTGAGCATGCATCCTCAGAATGAAGATGTATTTTGGATAAAAGATGAAACATTTTAGAAAAGAAGAATCCATCTAGAGGACCTGACTCAACCTTGGGAGATTGTCTTATTCCATTCAAACCTACAAACGCTCACCACATTTCCACCCTTTTACAGAACACAAATTTTCTTAATTCATATGATATATAAATAGTCTACAACTTAGAAATATTTATATTGTTAATAGTATTGAAAATATTTTAATATGATATTCTAAAATGTTTTTGAGGGAATAGAATTTGAGCAAAATATCTATCAGTTGTTTTGCATGTCAGTGAAAAGAAGAGACAGGAAGCTATTTTCAACAGATTCATATTAACGCTTGTGTCAAGGGAATGTGTTTTATTTGCACTCACCATGCTAAATAATTTTACTATTTGCTACGATTAACATGTTTTATGCACTGCTCTTTTACTGTTATTGTGAACGATATTAAAATGCTCCATGATCCTTACTCTATGTGAAAAGCAGGTTTTATTGATGTGATTACAGTGGTGTAAATTCGGAGAGTCCTTGGGAGCAGTCTGGCTCCCAGATTTCTATTTCCTCCTGTTTCTGACTGCAGTTTTCAGATAAAAATGGACAGGGCAGGAGGTGCTGGAGGTTGGATGTTTTCTACAAAACAGTTTTTTTTTTCTATTCACGAAGTCAGAGCGGGTCAGAGACTCAGGCAAGTGAAAGCACTGACTTGTGAATACAGTACAGTACATCATGATCTTCTGTGATTGCTGACTGCAGGGGTGATTTTAGAATCTGACCTTTAGGGGGTGCTTAACCCCCAGTGATGGTGTTTCCATCCATTTTCATTTCGAATTTTGAGCTAATTTTTGAAATCTCGCAAATATGTAAATACAAATTAATGCGAAGCAGAAGTGTTTCCATCAACTGGCTTGAATCGCATCTACCGGGCCACGCACAGCGTCATTACGTCAGACGTCAGCGTCATTACGTCAGACGTCAGCGTTACGCATGTCTACAGTAAACAGGAAGTAGCGGTTGAAAACAGAACCCGGCCACACATCTCGTCAAAATGGAGAGAATATTTCAGGTATGTGTTGCTATCGGGCAAGTTGTATTTATTCTGTCATGCCAACTAGTTTTAGCGATGTTACATGTTGTCCGGAGCGGAAACAGCTGAACGTCACGTGACGTGAATGTTCGCTACGGCAGAACTGAGTCGGCAAATCTGTTTCCATCTGTCGTTTTGCGCATCTGCTCATTTTCGAAGATCCCAAAAACCACCTCAAGCGAGCGTATAAACTTTTTGGCGAATTTGAGGAAGTAAATTCGGATTTTGCCGTTTCCATTAAGCTTTTCTGCTGCGATACTTCAAAATGTGCATCTAGAAACCTTGATGGAAACACGGCTAATGGCTCTTGGACTGAACAACACGTTACCACTAGCATCAGAAGCATTTGTAATGTTGGGGGGACACACTGGTGGGTGGGTTCTGGGGATTCTCCCCCATAAATGTTTGAATAAAGTAGATGCCATTTCCTGCATTCTGGTGTATTTTAACAGGTGTTAAACATCTAGTTTTACCTACATATGTAACAATTGATTTAATAACTATTTTAGAGATACTGTAATGGCACAACAAGAAGAAGCCTGACCAACAGCTCTTCTTGTGTGAATAGAGCACGCTCCACTTCTCTCACACATCCTAGCCACAGTCTAAGAAATGTAGTGTAGCCTATAAGTTAACTTTTAGCCAATATGAAATGATAATAATCATTCCTATTAATGGCCTAACATAAAGCAATATGATCCTCCATCTGTTTATTAATAGCTTAAAATATAAATTTAAAACTCCAGTAACTTGTAGGGTCAAGAGACAAACGTAGCATTAACACATTCAGGAATTGTTTCTAGAAGAACCATTATCAAATATTTTAATATGCTCCATTATAACTTTATTTTACTTTAACATATCTTTATTTTACTGCTGGGAACAACAACACTGAGCTGCACTGTCTAACGTCTGCAGAACACTTCCATTTGTTTGTTTTTTCCTTCTTCTTTCAGCTGTCCCCTTCTCCAGGGGTCACCACAGTAAACTAACTACTATTTTCTTTTTAAGCAAGCCTATTCTGCCTCCACATGATTTTATCTTTGATCTTGGTTTATATTATTATTGATTTTACTTGATTTTATCACTTGTTTTATTTATGTATTTATTTTTTAAGCAAGCCTAATCTGTATCCACATGATTCTGTCTTTAATCTTAGTTGATATCATTATTGATTTTACTTGATTTTATCACTTGTTTTATTGTTGTAGCACTTTGAGATTTTTATTAATGAAAAGTGCTGTATAAATTGAATTTATTATTATTATTATTATTATTATAACTCGCACAAAGACTTGGCAAGTAATTTTTATGCCGGATGTCCTTCCTGACACAACCACAGACCACCGAGCCTCCAAAGCCCGAGGGAGCATGGTGGGGGTTAAGGGCCTTGCTAAAGGGCCCAAAGTGGGGCAATTGAGGGTGGAGACAGGTGTGGGTGCTTCATCAGTCCCACACACATTTTGATGTTGTTGGTACAGGAAAATGAATCAACAATCTTCTGATCACAGGCCCACCTTCTCTAACCTCTGTGCCACCACTCCCTCTGCAGAACACTCAAATGTATTTTAATTAAATGAGTGGGTCGCGGAGGTGCCAACAACTGACATGGTGCAAACACCAAGATTGCTCCGCCCACCTGAAAATGTAACCCAGAGTGAGCTAAGATCCA
>JBBPBX010044956.1:0-27224 GCA_038048925.1 Garcialebias charrua
GGGAATTTTATTCATTTGTGTAACATACAAAACAGTCCGGCGCCGGGCAGTTTATGGTGAGACAACGCGCATCGCGTACGCGGTCGTAAAATTTGAGCTTTGCGCGTTCGTGCCCTGCGGGGCTACGCGGGGCTACGCTTGTGCCTCTGCGTACGTACGGTGTAGTGTGGCGTACTGCCTGTACGCTGAGCTCTGCCGGGGGCTTTAGGAAGACTGATTTGTCGAATTCAAGCTTGTCCATAATCTAATAAGTTTAATAACTTTAACTGAGGTGCATACATTTATAAATCTGAATGTGAAAGTTGTACCAACAAAAACTAAATTGTTGATTGAAATCCTATATTTTCTATGGCTCCGTGCTTTTGTTCCATGTGCTAAAACCAGCTATTTAACCAGTCTGTTGCTCAGTAGTCAAGTAGCATCAGTTAAAATGGCTGGTTGTATTATCTGTAAATGTTTTTGGGGTTTTCTCTCCTCTCCTTGTGATCCAGACTTGGACTGGAAATGCTCCAGAGTCAGCTCTGTGAAGCAACGACCCAGGGTTTCAGTCTGGCAGGGCCCCTCCTCTTCTCTTATCCTCTGTCAGCATTTTTCACAAGCTCAACCTTCAGGCTCATATTTCAAGATTAGAAGGGAATGGTTATGTTTTAGTGTTTCTTAAAAAGTTAGTTAATTTAAATTAATTGGATTATTAAATGAGATGAGCTTTTCCCCTAACCGTTGTTTCATGCAGTCCACCTTCACTTAGTTAATGTTTAATCTATTAAGTTTGTAGGATTTTGTGGGTAAAGCCTGAGTGGAAAAGAGCGACTTGTGTCATTTGTCATTCATTTATTCATCCATTCATTTCCTTCTGTACCTAGCCAGTTGACTGCTTATTTATGTGTATTTTTTTTTCTCATTTAGTGTTCACATTTTTTTTTTTTACATTCTGGTAATATTTACAGTTTTGCGGGGCTCGCTCAGTGTTTCAACATTTTATTCAGCTGTTTACTTTCTTGTGTTGACGTTAAGTTGCTTTCTTGTGTGAAACTTTGCAGTTAGCCATCAAAGGAAGCAGAGATTATTTTACAGTGTCTGAGCTGAGATGAGTCATGTGTTTATTTTTCTTCTCATGAGGTTTTGAAGCTTTTAAATAGTTGATCCTGCAGAGGACCCATCTGTGCCTTGTCACGTTCTAAAGGGCAGGATTCTTGCTCTGAGGCCTGAAGGAGAATGATAGCTCTAAGTTTGGCTGCCTCCAGTTATTTATGTCTGTACACACATTTATGTGTTTTTCTGTGTTGTACATGGAGTTAACCTCATAGCCTACTGATGCAGTTTTAACAGGTGTCCAACTTTAAACCTTTTGTGGTTCTTCTCCCCATAGAGCGACCATAGAGGAAGTCGAAGGGGAAGTGTGTGAGTTGGAGTCCAAGCTGGACAAAGTGAGTACCACCCATGAGAAACATTTCTTGTGTTCATCTGTTCCACAGTGTGAACTGGTGGCTGCAAATGATTTTCTGTGAGTGGGAAGATGTAGGACTGTTCGTGCTCTCATCCTCAATGTATTCTGTAGCAAACTGTCTTTTTCAAAATAGATATAGACATTGTGCATCTTAAATATATACAGGTTTTTAAATGCTTTTAACATAGATGAACAAACTCTCAATCAAACAGTTAAGTTGCACAATTCTGCTAATTCTTGACTGGATGATTCAGATAAACCAGTGGTTTGAACACATTACGGTAGATCTTTTTTTCTTGTCAGCAAGCTCTGTCTGTGTCGTGTTAATAATTTATTTGTGAACAAGTTTTTATAATTTCAACAAATACATTTTGGGAATCAAAATGTTTTTAAACGGTTGAACAAATCTAGAAAAACAAGGTATCTATTATGATCTCGACCAATTGGATAGAAATCTGGTGCCATAATTTTTTATCCATATTTTAAATTTATTAATGCTAAAGTATGATGATATTAAACAGGAGAAACTGCAGCTAGTGTTGAAACATTTACCAATTCATGATCTCCAACCCAAATAACATCTCCTACATTAACAATGAATTTAGATTAAGATTTAAAATACTGTAATAACATCCATCCATTATCTTTTATCCGCTTCTACCTTTTTGAGTTGTGGGGGGTCACTGGTGCCCATGTCCAGCTATCACTGTGCAAGAGGTGGGATACACCCTGGACAGGTCTCCAGTCCATCACAGGGACACAGAGATAAACAACCATTCACTCTCTCACTCACACCTAGGGACAATTTAGAGTTACCAACCAGCCTAACATGCATGTTTTTGGTCTGTGGGAGGAAACCGGAGTACTCAGAGAAAACCCACTCATGCACGGAGAGAACATGCAAACTCCACCTAGAAAGGACGGTCCCCGGACCGGGATTTGACCCAGGGTCCTGCTTTAAATTCATTACATATACTGCATCTCTGTGTCTGTACACCAATAATCTGATTAAACAAACAAACAAAAAACAAATTTCTTATTAAAAATACACATTTCCATAAACTATTTGCAGATGACGTTATGATCTATAGTGAGACTAGGAGCAGGTGAAAAAGCCTGGAGAGGTGGAGGTCTGTTTTGGAAAGAAGATGAATGAACATCAATATGAGCAAGGCAGAATATGTGTGTGAACAGCACAGAGTAAAGTGTAAAAGTGGATGTATAGTCAGTGAGAAGTCCCGTTCTCGTCTTGCTGTCATGGGTGCGTGATGGAAATTGCGTAGTTTTACCACCCACTGACACCCCATCTTGTAAATTTCCCCCAGTCAGAACTAGTTCTCACCTTCCTTGTGTGATTGGTCAGAACTTCGTGGGCATGTTTGTTTATGTAACATGGCTGCAGTCCGCTGCTCTCTGAAAGCAGCTACTTCTGAGAATCTACTGGCTGGGCCTGTTAGATAATAACAGCCAACATTGCAATTGTTCAAATGATGGCCAAAAATAGACAAAATTGTTAGAAAGATTGTCAAAGAATTTTTGAAAGGACATTGGACAATTTTGTGCATGCATGAGACCAGAGACCCATCTGTTGGAAACAATGGCGGTGATAAATTGTGATAAATTTACAAAATAGTGCTTTCTGCCTTGCGGTTTCAATTTTGAGTATGAAATGTCCTTGAGAAAAAGACCATTTGCAATAAAGTAAGTGAGGTCTGACATCTTACATATTGTTGAAGTATAACCAGGAGTTAACAGGCAAGCTGCAAGTTGTAGAGGTTTCAAAGGTGAATGAGTTCAAGTATCTGGAGTCAACCATCTAAAGAAACATGCAGTGCACTAGAGATGTGAAGAAGAGACGGTAGTTAAGGTGGTGTGGAAAGAGACACAGATGGTGGTCATTATGTGACAGGATATCTGCAAGAGTCAAAGGGGAGGTTTATTAGATGGTAGTAAGACCTGAAATATCTACGATTTAGAGATGGTGGCACTAACAAATAGACAGGAGGTGGAGCTGAAGGTGGCAGAGATGAAGATGATCAAATCAGTCAATAGGAGCGAGTAAAATGCAAAGGATTAGTGAGGAGTAGTCAGGTTGAAATGTTTGGAGACAAAGTTGGAGAAGCCAGGCTGAGATAGTTAGGACATGTGCAGAGAAGAGATAATGAATATAATGGACAAAGGTTATTAAAGCTGCCAGAGGGGAGGAAAAGAGGAAGACCTAAGATAAGCTTTGTGGATGCAGTGAAGGAGGATATGCAGAAGGTTACTGTGACAGAGGAGGATGTTGCTGATTGGGTGAGATGGAGGCAGATGCAGATTGGTCAAACAGGTGTGGTTAAAATTTTTAAACATCTTGTTTTCTTTTTATGTGGCAACTACTTGCTCATTATTTATCAGTATCCACAGTACTTTCCCTGCATCTTTCATAATGTGTTTACTAAAGCCAAGCATTGCTTTTGTTTGACTAACTCAAGCTGCAGTTAGGTTTATTTGTCATATGCATATAAACACAAGGTTAACAATGCATTGCAATGCTCAGGACGAGAAGAACCGCATCGACTCGCCAAAAAAACAAGAGATACCAGAGCATGCAACAAAAATACAAAAACAAGACACCAAAAGTAAAAAATAAATACTGGTACATCTACAGCAGCATGGTCCTAGCAGAGTGGCTCTGTTGGCAGTAGGGGTTAAACGACTACCGGTACATATTTTTAAAAGTCGACATTAGCATGAAAATAGTCGTCAGCGTTGACTAGTTGATGATGTCATAGGATCTTCAGACACAAAAAAAAATAAAAACAAGTAATTTCTTATTTACAACATAAAGAACAGCAAAACATTGGGAACATATATTTATCCTCATACCATTTATCATACTGAAAATAAGTAACAGGAAAACCAAAACTATTATTAATCTGCAAAAGTTAGTTTTATTTAATTTAATCCACTAAATAAAATAAACCACTGCGGTGGTGGCTTCTCCACCTGTGGTGATGCACACCCCATTTTTATTTTGTTTAGTAGATTAAATAAAATAAAAATAAAAACTATCCACCACCTGCGGTGGGGTGTGGGGGGAGGGGATTCTCCAGTGGAGCGCACCCATTTTTATTTTATTTATTGGATCAAATCAAATGAAACTAAAAACAGGAGGCGGGTGGTGGTGGGATCCCACTGTGGATTAAATGAAATAAAACTATAAACATCATCTTTAGTGAAATACTTCCACACTGTTGATGAATTTCTACTTGTTTGGGAAGACTTGGCCTGCTCCCCGCCTTCCATCTGCTTGAAAGAATCAGTTTTGTAGCCAGCGGCCTGGCGCTGATCACGTGACACAATCACTGACTGCGACTAGTCGATATGAAATTTTAAAACTCGCAAGATTTCTTAGAATCGATTAGTCGACGAGTCTATTTGGCCCCTAATTGGCAGTGAGGTTCTCTTGGCAACATGGTCCCATTAGCACTAGCAGCACTGTTAGCAGTGTGGTTCTGTTAGCAGTGTGGTTCTGTTAGCAATGTGGTTCTGTTATCTTCATAGTCCTGTTAGCAGAGTGGTTCTGTTAGCATCATAGTCCTGTTAGCAGTGTGGTTCTGTTAGCATCATAGTCCTGTTAGCAGTGTGGTTCGGTTAGCATCATAGACTTGTTAGCAGTGTGGTTCTGTTAGCATCATAGTCCTGTTTGTAGTGTGGTTCTGTTAGCATCATAGTCCTGTTAGCAGAGTGGTTCTGTTAGCATCATAGTCCTGTTATCAGATTGGTTCTGTTGGCAGCGTAGTCCTGTTTGCAGTGTGGGTTTGTTAACATTATAGTCCTGTTAGCAGTGTGGTTCTGTTAGCATCATAGTCCTGTTAGTAGTAGTGTGGTTCTGTTAGCATCATAGACTTGTTAGCAGTGTGGTTCTGTTAGCATCATAGTCCTGTTTGTAGTGTGGTTCTGTTAGCATCATAGTCCTGTTAGTGTGGTTCTGTTAGCATCATAGTCCTGTTAGCAGTGTGGTTCTGTTAGCATCATAGACTTGTTAGCAGTGTGGTTCTGTTAGCATCATAGTCCTGTTTGTAGTGTGGTTCTGTTAGCATCATAGTCCGGTTAGCAGAGTGGCTATGTTAGCATCATAGTTGTGTTATCAGATTGGTTCTGTTGGCAGCGTAGTCCTGTTTGCAGTGTGGTTCTGTTAGCATCATAGTCCTGTTTGTAGTGTGGTTCTGTTAACATTAGGGCTTTAACAGATTACTTGAGTAATCGACACATCGATTTCTTGGACATCTATCAAGTTTTTTTAATTTCACATTGAGTATACGTAGTGATGTCATTACGTTGCAGTTATAGAACAGAAAATGAATCAACTTCCGGTAATAGTCCTATTAGCAGTGTGGTTCTTTTAGCATCATAGTCCTGTTAGCAGTGTGGTTCTGTAGTGTCATAGTCCTGTTAATAATAATAATAATAATAATGAATTTAATTTATACCGCACTTTTCATTAATAAAAATCTCAAAGTGCTACAAAGTGCAACAAAGCAAAAATCAAATAAAACAAGTGATAAAATCTAGTAAAATCAATAATAATATCAACTAAGATCTAAGACTGCTGTTAGCAGTGTGATTCTGTTAGCATCATAGTCCTGTTAGCAGTGTGGTTCTGTTAGCGTCATAGTCCTGTTAGCAGTGTGGTTCTGTTAGCGTCATAGTCCTGTTAGCAGTGTGGTTCTATTAGCGTCATAGTCTTGTTTACAGTGTGGTTCGGTTGGCAGTGAGGTTCAACATGGTCCCTTTAGCAGCATGAGACTGAGTGGTTAAGATCAGATAATAATAATAATGTCTTTTCCTGTCATCTGTGTATGTTTCCCATACACAGACGAAATTCGTCTCTGCATTTAACCCAACCACCACCAGGTGGTGCAGTGAGCAGCCAGAAAGCGCCCGGGGAGCTGGAGAATTATGTGTGCACTCATAGACACCCCAAGTTGTGTAGTGGCCGGGGCGCGAACCCGCGTCCTTCGGGTCCCAAGTCGGAAACCCTGCCACTACACCAGATAGATAGATAGAAAGGGTTAGCTATATGTGCATGTGAAATGATCACATTAACTATAAGTGGTCATGTAATTTTAAGTACATATTAATTTTCATGAAGTTACAAACATGTAAAAGTGTCTTCTGTGTAAGAAGTGAAAATGTAGAGTATAAACTTATCTTAATTATTTAAATACAGTATATATAATAATAATAATTAATAATAATTAATTCAATTTATAACGCACTTTTCATTACTGAAAATCTCAAAGTGCTACACATATATTGAATGCTACACACATTCATAAACCGGTGGCGGCAGACTACCATGCAAGGTCCTTTCCAGTCCTACCGGGAGCAACTCAGGGTTAAGAGTCAGAGTCAGAGAGTCAGAGAGAATTTATTGTCATTTGCACCGCATGTAGTACATGTGTTGAAAACGAGATTATGTACACAGGGTCCCAGTTACATCCAACAACAAATGCAAGAGAAATACAATAATAACATCTAGGATTAACTAAGAGAGACATCACATCAGCTAGTAATACACTAAGCCCTAATGTAGTAGAAAAACATCATTATAAACAGCAGCACGAACATGAGCAGATGGTCACAGATGAACGCAGCAACAAGAAACAGATCAGTACAGTATCAGTATGATGTGACATTTTGCAGTGTTTATTCTTATTATTTATTTATTCATGAGTCTGACAGCCTCAGGGTAGAAGCTGTTTCTCAGTCTAGTGGTTCTACATTTGATGCTCCTCAACCTCCGTCCCGAGGGGAGTGGTGCAAAGAGTGAGTGTGCTGGGTGAGTGAGGTCTTTCATGATGCAGGTGGCTCTTTTTCTGCATCTGGAGGTGTAAATGTCTGTGATGGTGGGGAGACTGACTCCCACAGACTTCTGTGCAGCCTTCACCACTCTCTGCAGAGCTTTTCTCTCTGCAACTGTGCAGCCTCCATGCCACACGTTGATGCTGGAGCACAGGACGCTCTCCACTGCACACCTGTAGAACGAGGTGAGGACTGGGCTTCTCAGACCGGCTCGTCTCAGCCGTCTGAGGAAGTAGAGTCTCTGATGACCTTTCTTGATCAGGCTGGTGGTGTTATTGCTCCAGCTGAGGTTATCATTCAAGTGTACACCCAGGTATTTGTAGCTGGAGACCACCTCCACCGCAGATCCACCTATATACAGTGGGGTGTGGGTGTGTTTGTTCCTTCTGAAGTCCACAATCATCTCCTTCGTCTTCTTCACATTCATGTGAAGGTTGTTCTCTTTGCACCAGCTCTCCAGATGTTCCACCTCCTGTCTGTAGCTGGATTCATCATTATCTGTGATGCATCCCACCACAGCTGTATCATCTGCAAACTTAACAATATGACAGCCTGGATGTGTGGCTGTACAATCATATGTGAGCAGAGTGAACAGAAGAGGGCTCAGCACACATCCCTGAGGAGAGCCAGTGCTGAGGGTGATGGTGGAGGAGGAGAAGTTGTGGATCTTCACGGACTGTGGTCTGTCTGTTAAGAAGTCTAAGACCCAGTTACAAATAGAGGGGCTTAGTCCAAGTGTGGATAGTTTGTCTATCAGAGTTTGGGGGATCATGGTGTTGAAGGCAGATGTGAAGTCCACAAAGAGCAGACGCACGTATGAGTCCTTCTGATCCAGGTGGGTGAGAGCAGTGTGGACCACGGAGGAGATGGCGTCCTCTGTTGATCGGTTCTCACGATATGCATATTGATGAGGGTCCTCGTTGATGTTGACGGCTGTCTTGATGTGGGACATGACCAGTTTCTCAAAACATTTAGCGACTATCGGGGTGAGGGCCACCGGTCTATAGTCATTCAGACCAGTCACTGTGGAGCTTAAGTGTCTTGCCCAAGGACACAACGACACATGGTGCGGGTCCCGGGAGTCAAACCGCCAACTTTCCGATCAGGAGACGACTGCCATTACCACTACACCACTTCATACTAAACTGAAGTTGAGCAAATTTGACATTTTTTAGTCATTATGTGTTGTGTGTTGACTTTTAACACAAATCCTGTTTTCATTTTCATTACAGCAAGATTTTAGATGAAATCTCGTTTTTATTGCCAATAAATGTACTGTTGTTTCTTGATTACCGGTATGTTATCAAATCAATCCCCCTGTTCTGAATTGCTGTTAATGTAACTCAGTGTTCAAATAAAATAAAGCAAAGTAATAACCTAAACCAAACAAAGTGGAGTTAGTAGAGAGTACCCTCTCCTGAGAGTAAACGAGTCCCCTTCCCCCCCAGCACATCCCTGCAGAGTTGAAAGCATGTTCACCAGCTGTGAGCAGGACCTTGAGTTTGTAAGGACCCACACTTCATTGTTCCTGGACTCGCAGTCTTCGCAGTTCCACCCTCGTCCTCACCCCACCTCTGTGACTCAGCCCTGGCTTCACTTCCCTTCTTGCTGTAGAGAGGAAGGATCTGCCAGAAAGTGTGTGCGTGTTTGCATGTATGAGCATGGCTATGATGGTGTGCATATGTCACCCGAGTCTTGGGTGGAGTCGGGCCTAGAGAGACCAAAGTTCATCTTTTTTTTTTTCCTATGAAGCCAGTGGTTTTCTTGATCAGTACACACACAGATAGGTTGAAGTAAAAGTGAAACCGGTTTAGGAGTGCTTTTAAAAGAAATACGTCATTCCAAGATAGGATAGAACTTTATTCCCTCAGGACATTGTTGATAATAGGGAAAATGTGACAAAAATCTACCGGTACATTTGCTGAATTATAAGGGTCCTAAAGATTTCCGTGCTTGTTTTAGAGTCAGAGTCAGAGAGTCTTTATTGTCATTTGCACCGCATGTGGTACATGTGATGAAACGAGATTATGTACACAGGGTCCCAGTTACTGTACATCCAACAACAAAATGTAAGAGAAAAACAGTAATAACATCTAGGATATAACTAAGAAAAAAACCAACTAGAAATACACTAAGCCCTAATGTAATAGAAAAACATCATTACAAACAGCAGCACAAACACGAGTCTGTATGAGCAGATGGTCACAGATGAACACAGCAACATGAAACATTCAACCTTTATTTAGTCAGGTAAATCTTATTGAGCCTCGAGGGCTCATTTATGAAAGCGACCTGCTACAGACAGATCAGCATCAGCATGTTGTGATATTTTGCAGTGTTTATTCTTATTGTTTATTTATTCATGAGTTTAACAGCCTCAGGGTAGAAGCTGTTCCTCAGTCTAGTGGTTCTACATTTGATGCTCCTCAACCTCTGTCCTGAGGGGAGTGGGGCAAAGAGTAGCTGTGTTTCCATCCATTTTCATTTCGATTTTTGAGCTAATTTTTGAAATCTCGCAAATATGTAAATACAAATTAATGCGAAGCAGAAGTGTTTCCATCTGCTGGCTTGAAGCGCATCTACCAAGCCACGCACAGCGTCATTACGTCAGACGTCAGCGTCATTACGTCAGACGTCGGCACTGCGCATGTCTACAGTAAACAGGAAGTAGCAGTTGAAAACAGAACCTGGCCACACATCTCGTCAAAAAGGAGAGAATATTTCAGGTACGTGTTGCTATCGGTCGAGTTGTATTTATTCTGTCATACAAACTAGTTTTAGCGATGTTACATGTTGTCCGGAGCGGAAACAGCTGATCAGTCACGTGACGTGAATGTTCGCTTCGGCAGCACGAGTCGGCAAATGTGTTTCCATCTGTCGCTGTGCGCATCTGCTCATTTTCGAACATCCCAAAAACCACCTCAAGCGAGCGTATAAACTTTTTGGCGAACTTGAGAAAGTAAATACGGATTTTGCCGTTTCCATTAAGCTTTTCTGCTGCGATACTTCAAAATGCGCACCTAGAAACCTTGATGGAAACACGGCTACTAGCGTGTTTCCATCAAGGTTTCTAGATGCGCATTTTGAAGCATCGCATCAGAAAAGCTGAATGGAAACGGCAAAATGCGATTTAACTTCCCCTAATTCGCCCCAAAGTTGATACGCTCGCTTGAGGTGGTTTTTGGGGGTTTCGAAACAGAGCTGATGCGCAAAACGACAGATGGAAACAGATTTGCCGACTCAGTTCTGCCGTAGCGAACATTTACGTCATGTGACTGATCAGCTGTTTCCGCTCCGGACAACATGTAACATCGCTAAAACTAGTTGGCATGACAGAATAAATACAACTTGCCCGATAGCAACACGTACCTGAAATATTCTCTCCATTTTGACGAGATGTGTGGCCGGGTTCTGTTTTCAACCGCTACTTCCTGTTTACTGTAGACATGCGTAACGCTGACGTCTGACGTAATGACGCTGACGTCTGACGTAATGACGCTGTGCGTGGCCCGGTAGATGCGATTCAAGCCAGTTGATGGAAACACTTCTGCTTTGCATTAATTTGTATTTACATATTTGCGAGATTTCAAAAATTAGCTCAAAATTCGAAATGAAAATAGATGGAAACACGGTTTGTGTGTGCTGGGTAATATAAAGCATCTTAATAGGCGCTTATTCGTATTTTTCATAATCCGTCCATTCTTTGATAACAGATTTCCAAACCACATATAATCTGTAAACGTTGTTAGGTGCGTTTACATGGACATAAGTAATCAGATCAAACGGCCGATCGGATCAAAAGTGTGTCATGTAAACACCTTGTTCGGATCATTTTTTGTGTATTCGGCGTGATCCGACCTAATTTGTGATCAGTTCGAAACAGGTGGTTTACACCGATCCGTTACCCGTTCGGTGCGCATGTAAACACTTGATCTGTTCCGTTTATCAAACTGTCCTGACTGCGCATGTGCGCTGCGCACCCCCCCCCCACTCCACCCCTCGTGTTTCCTTCTCCGCCTGGCTAGTGGGTAGATGCTAAACGCATGGTGGGGAAGCAAAACTGGTCGGTGAGCGATGCAACATTTCTAATGGAAACATTAAAATAGCTCAAAACTATCGAACGCCTTGACCGAACGTGTAGGAACACGGAGTTATTTAAACAAGTACATGAAAAGCTGGAAGAAGCTGGAGATCGCTGGAAGTGCTTGAAAGCTAAGTGCTACAAAGCTAAAAACAACAACGGGAGAAGTACGACCCCACCACTTTTTCATTTTACGTGTTGATGGATGAACTGATGAGAGATCTGCCACTTCCAACACAGCAGGCAGCGGTGTGGATCTTATGATGAGAGGAATCTGAGGACTACAGCCCCGAAGCTAACCAGGAGCAAAGCATCCTTTCTGGTAAGTTAGACTCTTCAAACCACATTAAAGCTGCTATATGTAACTTTTCTAACAATATATTTTTAACATATTTCTTCACTCTGTCACTAGATTGATGTTAGAGAGGTAATCTCTGAAAAAAACTAAAAAAAAATATTGTCCCCTTGCTTCTCCAGGTGGTAAATAAGCATTTCTAAAAAGAAAAAGTGACCCGCCATTTTCCAGCCAATAAAAACAAAGTTTGTAACCAGCCAATAAAAACCGAGCTTGAATTCGAATCAGCCAATAAAAACAGAGCTTGAATTTGAATTTTAACAGACCACAAGGGGGCAGTGCCATATATGGCTCTGAGGGGGAGGGATCAGAATGCTTTGCTTGTTGAAATTTTTTCTAAGTGCTGATGTTCTACAGAAACGGCAGACTCCACCTTTAACCCTCTGTACTGTATTACCTGGAGTAATTAGAATACAACAAATATGTTAAAATGCAATTATAATAAGAAATAAGAGTAGCTTTAGGGCAGTACAGTACTACAGTACTGTACTGTATTGTAGATTATAACACTACTTCAACTAACCAGATAATTAACCTAACAAATTTCAACATATCAGGGGCCCAGTTAAACTTTATTTTGTTTGTTTTTCAGATGATGAGTCCGGCTTTGAAGAGGCAGCTGGCAGCAGCACACAACAGACAGTGGCAGGTGATGGTGGCAGGTGGCAGGTGATGGTGGCAGGTGGCAGGTGATGGTGGCACGTGGCAGGTGATGGTGGCAGAAGATGCAAGAGTCCCACGTCTTCTACTGAGAAATCCCAAGAAGTTCACACATGTGCTTTAGAACAACTCAAAACTGATTTGAAAATGTTTCAATTCTCCACAACCATGTTTCTTTTTCCCCTGACAGATCTGTAAATGTATTTAGACATTAGGATTGATAGTTTATGGTACAATTAAGATGTCCTAACTTAATACAGTCAGATGGTTTAATAAGGACTCTGAGTTTCTGCATGACTCACAGGATAAAAACACATTTGCTGCTCTATCAGGATACAGAAACATACATTTTGGAAGTAAAATCGATTATTTTGTCACCAATTTTGTTGTCCGAAATCACATGCATACATTGAAATTGTGAAAGTATGTGATGAGTTGATAAAGAAGTTACTGAATTACAGGTTACTGTAGTTTTTAAATGACCAAAGAATGTTTTTTTTGTTGTTGTCATCATTACAAGATTTGATCTGTGCACATCGTCTGTTTTGCACACACGTTTTGAATGTTTAATTTTTATGTTTTTCTGATATACCTCAAATTGCACTAAGAATGAAACATGTTTCAAACAAGCAATATCAATTGTTTACAAGAATTTGTTAAAATGTTTGGTCCATTAAAGAGCTCAGATGTTCACTAGTATTTGCAGTTTTTTATTGTGTATAATTTTATACAAATGTTAACTGCATGTGAACACAAATACATGACAAGTATCTTTTTAGAAGAACTCTACTGTGACTTCAGCAACCCGAAGGTCATCTCTACCTCCACCTGACTGAGCAAAGGTAAACATTAAATGACTTGAGGAGTCAGACGAGGAGAGTTTGGGTATCCTTTGACGAGCCAGTCCAACAGCAGGTATGCAGGATCACCTGAAGAGACTGACGTCCTTCAATGTTCCTCACAGACTGCAAAAAAAGGACATGCCAATATTTAGTGTTCAACTTTTTATTTGTTTAAAGATATGGTTCAAACAAATTTTATTAAAAAAAAAACTTTACAGCTAAGTATGTCTACTGATTACTTAGCTGTAATGGTTTAATACTAAATACAATAGTAAATTTTAGCCTTACATTTTGGCAACATTTAACTATTTGTTTAAAGACATAGTTCAAACAAACATTTTTTTAAATAAAACTTTACAGCTAACATCTCTACTTTGAGATACTTAGCTGTAATCGTTGTAGTAATACTAAATACAATATAGTAAATATTAGCCTTACTTTTGTCAACAGATGAGCCCTTTGATAGAGGTCTGAGTGGCGCAGGACATTGGCATCATGGCAGGGCACTGCCTGGCATCGTGACACTGATGCTCCAGAAACAGGAAAACAGAGGAAGAATAGTAATTAATAACAAATACAGACAGTATCACGCAGACAGGTAGAAAAGGAAAGGGCAAAAAAGTTTATTAGCATACAGCGTTTTTATTGTCTTACCAACAGTTGTCCACGACAGCTTGGAGGACAGAGGACGTCCAGCGCTCTCATCCTGTGAATAAAAAAACTAAAAGCACGCGCTGCTTCACCTGTAGTTCAATCAGGGAGTGCAGTAAAAACTCAGTCGCCGTCATTACAATCTGGCGCGGGTCCATTGACGCGTCTGTTTACTTTCGTCCCGGAAGCAACTTCTTCTTCTGTGGTTTTAACGGAAGTAACTTCTTCTTCTGTGTTTTTTTAAGGGGGAGTGTACCACTCTGCGCATGTCAGAACATCGGATCAGAATAAAAGCCTGCTGCATGTAAACACTCGTCATGAACGGATTGTGTCCATGTAAACGGTGCTATCTAATTATGCGATCAGAACACATTTCAATCCGGTCACAAAATTTTGTCCATGTAAACACAGCTAATGCAACAATTACACGAACTAATGCATTACTACATGTAACTGTAATCAGGGAATACATTTTTGTTGAGTTATTTAGCTACTTTATGCTCAAATACACATTCAGCCTCCGACATCTTCAGTTCGGGAGTGGAAAGAGGAGATACCGCCAGATTTTGGAGATTACATCAACTTGAATTAGCTTTGCTCCTTAAAGGTTCAGTATGTAACTTTTCTAACAACATATTTTTAACATATTTCTTCACTCTGTCACTACCTCCTGACATACTGATTTTAGACAAGTAATCTCTGAAAAAAACTATTGTCCCCTTGCTTCTCTAAAAGCATTTCTAAAAAGCCACAGTGACCCACCGTTAACCAGCCAATAAAAACAGATTTTGTAACCAGCCAATAAAAACAGAGCTTGAATTTGAATTTCAGCAGAGCTAGGGCAAGAGCAAGCCTCAGAGCCATATATGGCTCTGAGGGGGAGGGACCAGAAATGTGTCTCTGTTCAAAATTTTCTTAAGTTCCAGCGTGTTCCAGAAATTACATACTGAACCTTTAAGTTTCACAAGAGGAATAAATATTTGTTATTCATCAGTCAAGAGGTTGAAAAAGCACCTAACAGCTTGTTTCCAGTAATACTCTCCAGCCCTGGGTTTCACCAAATCATTAGTTCTTTATTCATTTATATCCATCCATCCATCCATTTTCTTCCGCTTATCCGGGGTCGGGTCGCGGGGGTAGCAGCCTAAGTAGGGAGGCCCAGACTTCCCTCTCCCCAGCCACTTGGAGCAGCTCCTCTGGGGGAATCCCAAGGCGTTCCCAGGCCAGCCGAGAAACATAGTCCCTCCAGCGTATCCTGGGTCTTCCTCTGGGTCTCCTCCCGGTGGGACATGCCCGGAACACCTCACCAGGGAGGCGTCCAGGAGGCATCCTAACCAGATGCCCGAGCCACCTCAACTGGCTCCTCTCGATGTGGAGAAGCAGCGGCTCTACTCCGAGTCCCTCCCGGATGACTGAGCTTCTCACCCTATCTCTAAGGGAGAGTCCAGCCACCCTGCGGAGAAAACTCATTTCAGCCGCTTGTATCCGAGATCTTGTTCTTTCGGTCATAACCCAAAGCTCATGACCATAGATGAGGGTGGGAACGTAGATCGATCGGTAAATTGAGAGCTTTGCCTTTTGACTCAGCTCTCTCTTCACCACGACAGACCGGTACAGCGCCCGCTTCACTGCGGACGCTGCACCTATCCGCCTATCGATCTCACGCTCCAGTTTTCCCTCATTCGTGAACAAGATCCCGAGATACTTAAACTCCTCCACTTGGGGCAGGACCTCCTCCCCGACCCGGAGAGGGCACGCTACCCTTTTCCGGCTCATTTATATATTAATGAATTTTTATCAGTACACTGTAGTTTAACCCAGTAATGCCATGGTCATCTAATTTGATATAGCAAGTTTTTTATACATATAAAACCTTGTAAAATAAATAAATAAATCTGAGCCATATTTTCTTTGATTTCTGTTATTCTTGTTACGTTTTCTTCATCAAAAACGCCTCAATCATCAATTGAAAAATAAATTATGCTTGTATGTTTATAATTTGTATTTTTAACTAGATGAACAAGAAGCAACGACTAATACTTATTTGTTTCTGTTCATTTGTTGTGATATTTTTAATTGTGAATATTAATGTCTGCATCTTTTTGTTTCTTTCCTCAGTTGGTGAAGTTGTGTATTGGGATGATTGATGCTGGAAAAGCCTACAACGCAGCCAACAAGCAGTTTGTTAATGGGATCCGGGAGCTTGCCCAGCAGTCTGCCAAAGATGAGGTCATTGAGGTAAACAAGAAATAATTCAGCTTGACCTTGACCTTTGAAAGTCTCCAGCTTTGCAGTTGTGTTTTGTTATTTCCTGTCTCACTTGTGAGGAGATCAGGGTTCATTCAGAATTTTGTAACACACCTAAAAAGTCTGACTGAATGGTTTTACATTAAAAAAGTCCTGTACTTCCTTATTTACTTTTCTATTAGATCAAAGTAAAAAACAAAAACAAGAGCTATTAAAACACAGAATTGCTGTCAGCATCTCAAAGAGATCATATACAGTATTTTGTTATCTATAGCCGAGTGTTTTTCATCTATTTTGTTCCGAACTTCATCTTTAAGTTTGAAATTCAAACTCTTTTCCTCAGACGGACCAAATTTTTCCTTTAGTCATACCTGAGGAGCTTGTGGAGCATCAGAGAGGAGTTTGTGCGTCATCCCATTTGTGCTCAATTTTGTGCTCTATTTTGTGCTTTACTGTTCTTCACCTTCACAAATAAAACTCAAATAAAATCTCTTCCTGCCTGTTTTCATGGCTCTCGTCCTTTTTTCTCCACAGTCCAGTCTCACAAAGTTCGCTGAGAGCCTGCAGGAGATGGTCAACTATCACACGGTATGCTGCCACTTCTCTGTGAAACCAGATGTATTTTCATTATGTTTCCCCTAAATTGCTGAGTGACGACAAAGTCCAGATGTGCTGACGGTTTGGAGCAGCTTTTTAACTGCCAGAGTTTTTAATTACTGCTGGGAAAGACTGCAACAAATCAATAAATCTAAAAGAGAAAGGCTTTAAGGAGATAAAGAAGTTAAAAATGTATTGATTTAGAAGCTTTGTCTCTGATTAAATATGAGTAAAGTAATCTAAATCAGGGTGTTTCTTAAAAAATGTCTGTCTAAGCAGCAAACATGGGAACATCCTCATAAGAAAAATATAAATAAATAAAAGTTATGAGGGCAAAACTGCATGTTGTGGAGGATAGTAATGTTATCTGTTTGAATAAATTATGCATCACTGGGTTTCGTGTGGTAATGGTCAATATTTTATGTTGTGGTTATCATCTTTCAGAACTGGGGCAGTTTAAGTCTTTAGATTCTGTGTTCTGTTCTTCCTGGCTCCACTGCTTGTTTTTTAACATGCTTCACTGTCGAACACAGTACATTAGCTAACAAATACCTGTAATGGGAATCCTGCTTTTTGTGTTGGCAGGCACATTGATCTGGTTTTGATTATACAGTAGTCCCTCGCTACTTCGTGGTTCGTTTATCGCAGACTCGCTCTATCACGGTTTTCAAAATAAGATTGGACATGACACACAATTGGCTGACTGATGGATGAGCCACACGATCGGCATGGCATTTTTATTTTAAATAAAAAATAAAAAATAATTTAGCACCACTTGCACCTTTGTGCAGCCCTTACTGCAGTATAAACTTCCTGCTGCAGCTGAACAGCTGATCATCTTGCAGAGCTGAGATGTGGGCGTGGCCAAGAGCACTTGCAGGTGGCAAAGAGCAGAGGAGGCAGAGACCTGAAATCATGACATTCTGTGCCGTTTTAGAGCATTTAGAGTTTAGAAACATTGTTCAGAATATTTAAAAAGCGTGGGAAGGGTTTAATTAAAATGCCTGTATGTATGTATGTATGTATATACTGTATGTATACAGGTAGTCCCCGACTTACGAGCGAGTTCCGTACCTACGGGCCGTTCGTAAGTCGAAAATTCGTAAGTCTGATCACATACCAAAAAATAAATAAATTAAAAATAATAATAATAATAAATAGATGTACAGTACTGTACAGTTACCAAGCACTTAGCCTATCCTAACATCGTTTTTAAAGATGGAGTGAGTTGAATTGTCTCCCTTTCACTTTATGTGAATGGTGCCTGCTAGGGAGGAGGGAGACAATTCAACTCACTCCTTAACCATGTTAGGATAGGCTAAGTGCTTGGTAACCATACAGTACTGTACATTTATTTATTTATTATTAAAAAATAAAATAAAAAATATTTTTTATTTTTTTATAAATAAATAGATGTACAGTACAGTACTGTATATATNTATAGGTTGAAAAAGATTTGCAAGTCATTGTATTCTGTTTTTATTTGCGATTTCCACAACGTGCCAACTTTTCTGGTTTTGGGCTTGTATATATATATATATATATATATATATATATATATATATATATATATATATATATATATATATATATATATATATATATATATATATATATATATATATATATATATATATATATATATATATATATATATATATATATATATATATATATATATATATATATATATATATATATATATATATATATATATATATATATATATATATATTATATATATATATATATATATATATATATATATATATATATATATATATATATATATATATATATATATATATATATATATATATATATATATATATATATATATATATATATATATATATATATATATATATATATATATATATATATATATATATATGTGATATATGTGATATATATATATATATATATTCACATATATATAGGTCACAAAGTTCTTATCTTGGCTTTCCAGACTAAGTCTGCTGAAAGTCTTCAGGAGCCACAGTGATCATTGCTCATCAGAGGGGACTGTGACCACAACAGCTGACTGTCTGATTGCTTTTTGCCACTCAGCGATCTTTCAGCACATGATCTGCTCCAACACAGCTCAATCTGTTTGCCAATGGTCACCTCTCCCAGCCACACTGCTCACATTGTTTTATCTAATAAATGTATGAAAAACCCACTTAACATGCTTTTTTCCCCCTTTGCCACTAATCTAATTTTTGAGGAAGAATGCAGGTTAATGAGGGCATGAGTCACAAGCACGAGGAGGTGAATCACGTCATTTCTTGTGTTTATGTCTTTATGAGGGGAGTTTACCAAGTCAGGGTATGTTTGTGTAAATTTAGCAGCATAATTGCACCCTGTCATGTTAACAAAACTCTCCCAAACAGAGATGCAGAGTGCTGACTGGCCTGGAAAGAAAATTCATCAACTTTTGTGGTGCTCTTTGATAAATAACCTTTTATAGTTTTTGTTGCTATATGAGCAGTTATTACCTTTTTCTTTTTGTACAGATATTATTTGATCAGGCCCAGAGATCAATAAAGACTCAACTGCAAACCTTTGTGAAAGAGTGAGTATTAAAATGGCAAAGCATGAAAAATAAAAGTCCTGTAAAACTCCATAATAAAACTGACTGAAGAAGCAGGGTGTCTGGACATTTGACGTTGATGCAAAAGATGTGAAATAAACAACAAAAGTACTTCTACAATTATTAGCAGAATAAAAACACAAATGGATTATTACTGTAAGTATAAAGAAAAATGAACTTCACAGTTTGAGCATACAGGAAGCAGTTACTGAGTCTGTAAGTCATTGTAAGGATTTACAGTGTTTGCCTCAGGCGCCTCAAAGCTCCACACCCACATTATTAACACTCACACTTCCATGGAAGTATTTTTCTTAGTGGCCATCTTGTAGCTTTCTAATGTACAGATAAAATCACACCGGCTCTCCGCACGCACACTGACACGGGGGCTTTCACAAAAGCCAGGTCAAGGGCTTTCAGCAAATACAGTATTTGTTGTTTTCCCTTTTAGGGATTTCCAGGGCACTGGGATTCATACAGTGACCTTTGACTTTCTGTGAGCTTCTTTATCCAGCAGCATGCTCAAGTTCTTTCAGAGTTCAGATAAGCCTATCTTCCTTTGACAACTCACCTTTACCCCATTAGGCTGTTGCAGATAAAGAAAAATATCATAGTGTATTTCCATAGTTGGATTAGTGTTTTTTTGGGGAGTGCCTAAGCTCAGATGGGTCTACTTTATTTGAGTTACACGTTTAGTAAATGTATTGTACCGTAGTTTGAAGTTGGTTAACATTTATGATCAAGCCAAAACTGATATGGACCAGATTAAAGTATGAAATGTAACCCCCACTTTACTTTTTTTTTTTTTAAGCTTGTTTTCCTCTCCTCTTTCACAGTGACATACGTAAGTTCAAAGAAGCCAAGAAACAATTTGACAAAGTCAGCGAGGAAAAGGAGACAGCACTTATCAAGAATGCTCAGGCTCCACGAAACAAGCAGCACGAAGTGGAGGAGGCCACCAACATCCTCACTGCCACACGCAAGTGCTTCCGACACATTGTCCTTGACTACGTCTTACAGGTACTAACAGATGCACTTATGATGGAAACAAATAATTAAAAATGTGTTTGTGCTGTACGAGAGTTTAATCCAAAACTTGCAGTCACTTGTGCAGCAGGTTTTATTTTTGAGAGGGATGCAATTTTTATTAATGAAACTTTAATACAGAAACAGATTGATGAGATTAGCATACTTAGCATTTAGTAGTATCTTAATTTGATTTTGTTTTATGACACTTCTTTTTAATTTTTACTTTATTTGTATTGTTTATTGTTGTGTGTACCTCATCTGGTTTAGTCTAAAACAGGTCTCTTGAAAATGAGTCCTTGTGACTCAATGAGACTAACGAGTTCAAGTATAAGTATCTTTATTGCCATTCCCATCACATGTGGTCCATGAGGTGGAACAAAATTGTGTACTCAAGGTCCCAGTTACACCCCAAAACAGCACAAATATAAAGTATAAAAAGAAATAGTACATAAGGATCTAAGATCTATTATACACTAAGATATATGCTAAACGAACACTAAATAATACGCTAAAAGGTTTTAGATCTTTTCGCGTATTGTTTAGCATACATCTCAGGTCTTTTAATGTATTGTTTAGCATACATCTCAGGTCTTTTAATGTATTGCTTAGCTTATATCTTAGATCTTATAGCGTATTGTTTAGCGTGTATCTTAAATCTTTTAGCGTATATCTTGGATCTTTTAAATCAACAGCTCAACTGCAGAGAGAACGGTGCAGATTCACTCAAAATATGTGCTGTGCAAACGGCCCCTTATAGTTAGGGTGTCCGTGAGACATTTCGGTCCAGATCCAGACCAGAGCCCGCCTTTTAGTGACCTAGGTTTTAGTGTATTGTTTATCGTATATCTTAGATCTTTTATCATATTGTTTAGTGTATATCTTAAATCTTTTAGCGTACGTATTGTTTAGCATATATTTTAGATCTTTTAGCGTACGTATTGTTTAGCATATATTTTAGATCTTTTAGCGTACGTATTGTTTAGCGTATATCTTAGATCTTTTAATATATTGTTTAGCATATACCTTAGATCTTTTAGCGTACTTATTGTTTAGCGTATATCTTAGATCTTTTATTATATTGTTTAGCATATACCTTAGATCTTTTAGCGTACGTATTGTTTAGCTAATATCTTAGTGCATATCTTTGATTCTTATGCAATGTTCCTTTTATACTTTATATTTTTCCTTAACCTTTTGTAACCAGTATAAAAAAATAAAGGTTGAATGAATCAAAAATTACCAGGAAGCTAAAAAAGTTCATGTTATTAAACTGTTTTGATATAAAACATCTATAGATTACCGGTACTTCATAAACCACTTGAGGGCTTTAGGCAAAGCACAGTCATATTCATTTAGAATATGAATCATTTATTCTCGCCTACTAATGTTGATGCCAAATAATTTGCACATCATTAAGCCTCACATGGGCGCCTACACTGAGGGATATAAAATGTAACACTGTCATATTATCTGACAGTACTCTGGGCAGCATAATGTTTCGGTAAGGATCGTAACTTTAAAAAAAATCTAAGTCGAAGAGGAAACAAAAAAAGTGGAAGTGTACAAGAGAACAACTGAAGCCTTTTCTTGTCTCAGCTGTCAGCACATTTCACATTTCATCAGAGATTTCACAAGGCAAGACTGGAGCATTTTTAAACATAGAATAGCTTTTTTTATTTACTTTTGGAGCCAATCCCTTATTTTGCAATAATATTTTAATTGTGTTTAAACCTTTTGTTTTTACAGTACTCTGGGCAGCATAATGTTTCGGTAAGGATCGTAACTTTAAAAAAAATCTAAGTCGAAGAGGAAACAAAAAAAGTGGAAGTGTACAAGAGAACAACTGAAGCCTTTTCTTGTCTCAGCTGTCAGCACATTTCACATTTCATCAGAGATTTCACAAGGCAAGACTGGAGCATTTTTAAACATAGAATAGCTTTTTTTATTTACTTTTGGAGCCAATCCCTTATTTTGCAATAATATTTTAATTGTGTTTAAACCTTTTGTTTTTAGCTACGTTGAGAAGCAGATTAATCTGTCAGCTGTGCATTTAGGATCCTCTAAAGCAGCTCAGATTAAATGGCCGCCAGCTGATTTTCTTAAATTGTTCCTCAGAAGAACATACAACACTGTGTAGCCCTAAAATCGGATACTGAATAACTCCCCCAACATTCTGCTTCAGCCCACTGCATAATAACCCCCGCATAAAACAAGGCCTGACTGGAAGGAATTAGTCAAGTCTTTATCATGCCTTTGTGTACACTTACAGGAAATCTTGAAACTAGCCGTTAGCGCAGCTGATTTAAGTTGGTCTCCTTTAAAGTTTTGCTTAGTAGCATTCAGCACTTTAAAAGAAAGCAGCCGAGAGTTACAGCTGTGCTTTCAGGAAACATTTAACAGATTTTAGTTTTATTTTATGTTCTTTCCTGAATTGTTTTGTGGCGTTTTTGTTTAAATACATAGTGTGTTGTTTACAACAAATAAACTATACTTTGATTTGACATTTCCTAAAAAATTATAATGTCACTTTTACCATTTAGTCCACAAAAACCTAAAACAATAAACCTTTACAGTTCAGTCACATGACCAATATGTTTTCACCCTTAACATAGAACCCGTTTCCTGAAATTTGGAAGAAAAAAACCCAGAAAAGCAGAAGCTGTGTCGATGTACGGACATGGGTTGGGTTTTCTGTTAGAACATTTTGACAAGAAAGAAGTGTGACATGCTCCAGAAAAAAAAAATTCATGTATTTTTAGAGTTAAGAACCTCACTAGAACCCATTTACCGGTAATGAGCTTTTATAAAGAATATATTTAAAACTATAATGTGCTCCATCCTTTCCAGCCCACAACAAGGGTTTTACCACAACTAAACGTCCAATTAGTGACTAATTGACCACAACTTTAGCTTGTGGCTGTAGCCTTGACTCCTTGTTGCATTCATCCAACTAAATTGTCATCCTTCGGTGCCGCTGCTCCTGTCACAACTAATAACTACCGGTACATGTAATCAAATGATGGACGGGGACGTAAAAATTGTGATGTGTTACCGTAGTTGTCGTGGCTTTCAGATGTAAAAATAAGCTTCCTTTCAAGAATAGGAGTTAAGATCTTTTTAGACATACAAGCGCTCTCATCTTTGAACCATGAAATTACTGTTGACCACAAAAAGGGATTAGTGTGGCGACCCTGTGCTCTTGGCCACAAGAAAGCAAGTCCCTGGACTCGAGTGTTTCAGAGTTTCCCTTGAGTGTTTATAGTAGTCACAAGCATCCCTAGACAGTGACTCTTTTGTCTTAAAACGGATATTGGTTCCACTCGGGTCAAAACATTTAACAAGTATAAATGTCTTTGTTTAACGTTCAACTCAACATATCCAACATATGTGACAATAACCTTGAATAACTTCCCCCTGGTCCTGACAAGCTGCACAGTCCACTACACACACAAAAAAATAAAAATTATGGATGAAAGAGCATCTGACTGCAGCTTTGAATTGTGAGAAATGGGGCTCCCCCTGGTGTTCAAAAGATAATTTTCAGGAACACTGTGTAATAAAGATCAACCTTCCCCACCTAAAAAAAGACTACAGTACTTGTTTTTGTCTTTTCCTTATTTTCTTAGTCTGACTGTAAATTCTTTTTATTTGTTTGTTTTTAACTTTTTTTCCTGTTTCGTCTTGGTTCATTTGTTTTCTGCATATGTTCCTGCTTCTTACAGCTTTCTTTGTTGCTTCCAGATAAATGTTCTCCAGTCCAAGAAAAGATCGGAAATTTTGAAATCAGTAAGTCTACCTTCTGCTCACATTAAAAAGTAGAACATGTCAAGCTTGTGAGCCTGTTAATGTGATCTCTGTCTCTGCAGATGCTGTCCTTCATGTATGCCCATCTGACATTCTTCCATCAAGGTTATGACCTGTTCAGTGAACTGCAGCCTCTAATGAAACAGCTGGGTGGACAGGTACGAGCTACTTTCCACACACATTCTGGTCACTATCTGAGGTAGCCAACATTTTGAGTTTGAACTATGTCAGACATTACTGCTTCTTTTAAATTTAAGACTAAATGGTATTTTCTTACTGTATACATTCTGTGTTTAATAACCATTTTAAAATTGTGCACACGTTGCTCATCGGCATCACTAGTAGTTTTTTTTGTGAGATAACATTAGAGGCTTTTTTGAATCCATTTATAGTTTATCTTGATATTGGGTGCACCCTGACATAATAGGAAAGTTGTGGAAATAGGTTGTAGTGTTTCCCCTAAGGTTGTGAATTTGAGGGGTGGGGGAATCAGTGACACAAGTCATTTTTGTTTATATTTTGTTCTAAATGATCAGTTGCATTTGCAGCTGCTACCAGTTTTGTTTGTGTGTGTGCACATGTGAGAAGTAATGTGCAAAGTTTAGTAGTGAAGGCCCACTTGGGATGTGCATGCTTCTCCACAGATCAACAGATATTGTTCTGCTGTAGAGCACCACCCCTTGCAATTTCCTGCCCCTCTCTTGCCAATGTGTAAAATGGACTCTGGTATCATTTAAAGACAAAACCAAAACATTTAATTTAACAGCAAAATAGAAATATATTAAATATAAAATAAAGCATTTGCCCTGTAATTGAATGGACCTTACCAAGCTCCGCCCACAGGGCCGCGTTTCATTGGCTAATGCCCATAACACGTCACAGCGCAGCTTCCACGTGCGTGCCGTCTCACAAAACAAACGCTACAGTAGCGTTTGTGAGACCGGCACCACATGCTACTTACATTGCTAGCTAGCATACGTGCAGATTTTTTTTGCGTCAGGGCTGGGAAAATTGTCCTCCACCGTCAGTGGGGTATCTGTACCGGAGATGTCAGGTACCCTGACCGTATTTGTGGAAGTAAAATTCACCGCTTCCCTATATGTGAAACTGAATGCCTTGCTTGGATCAAAGCTTGTGCACGACCACTGCGCTCGGCCCTGTTGCACAAAACTGAACAATTATTTCTTTCACCAGCAGAGAAGGGTTGACCTGCTTTTGAAACCTGCTAGTTAACAACACGCGGTCACGATGAGAGAAAGCCACAGTTCACTGAACGTTCTGGAAGTTGGGAAGAAACAGCTCGGCTAACTCCACATGAGCTAGCTAACACAACGAGCTACTCTACTGTCGATTTCACCTAAAACTGCACAAAATCGTGACACGAAGGCTGGATTTTAACTAACACACTGAACAGCTGAGCTCATTAGCCTTCACAAAAGTCGCTGTCGGCGTGTTTAGCAGCTAAAGCAGCAACGGCTAACCAATGGAGATTACAGTTAGCATTAGCTTTGCGACCAAGGCACACTCAAACTTTTGCCAACAACATAAATCACTGATTTCAAAAGTAATCCTCATAACCATGAATGCCTGACTTACCCAGCCTTGCAGGACAATAGTCATCAGTGATCCTGTCCACAGCTGTAATAATGCTGAGCGTTCAGGAGCTGATGTTTTCCTCATCAAACAGTAGTAGCATTAGCTGTGACGCGCACGCTGTTGGAGGCATCGCGTGGATCAAACAACTTGATAACGTCCAAAAAAAAAAAACATGAACTTGTTGGTTCCCCTGTCTATTGTCATGGCTGATATTTTGTTGGAATCTGGCAGAAATGATACACTATTCGACTCAGAAATACCCTGCAGAGTCAGTCGACGCCATGTTTTCCATTGAAACTAATGCTGAGCTTGGGAGACACGGAGACCGGCCGGAGCTTAGGGGGCGTTTCTGGGCGGAGCTTGGTAAGGTCCATAGCACTTTTTGATCACCTGATTTTAAAAAACAGGTATAATAATATATATAATAAAACAGCCCACAGTTTTTTGTAAAGTTTTGTAAGAACCTGACATGGATCAGATTTTGGATTCAATAACTCAGCGAGACAACAAGAAAGGTTTAAATAGTTTATTGATTTGTACAAACCGGATTCCAAAAAAGTTGGGACACTAAACAAATTGTGAATCAAAACTGAATGCAATGATGTGGAGGTGCCAACATCTAATATTTTATTCAGAATAGAACACAAATCACAGATCAAAAGTTTAAACTGAGAGAATGTATCATTTTAAGGGAAAAATATGTTGTTTCAAAATTTCATGGCATCAACAAATCCCAAAAAAGTTGGGACAAGTCCATTTTTACCACTGTGTGGCATCCCCCCTTCTTCTTACAACACTCAACAGACGTCTGGGGACAGAGGAGACCAGTTTCTCAAGTTTAGAAATAGGAATGCTCTCCCATTCATGTCTAATACAGGCCTCTAACTGTTCAATCGTCTTGGGCCTTCTTTGTTGCACCTTCCTCTTTATGATGCGCCAAATGTTCTCTATAGGTGAAAGATCTGGACTGCAGGCTGGACATTTCAGTACCCGGATCCTTCTCCTACGTAGCCATGATGTTGTGATTGCTGCAGAATGTGGTCTGGCATTATCTTGTTGAAAAATGCAGGGTCTTCCCTGAAAGAGATGACGTCTAGATGGGAGCATATGTTGTTCTAGAACCTGAACATAGTTCTCTGCATTAATGGTGCCTTTCCAGACATGCAAGCTGCCCATGCCACAAGCGCTCATGCAACCCCATACCATCAGTGATGCAGGCTTCTGAACAGAGCGTTGATAACAACTTGGGCTATCCTTGTCCTCTCTGGTCCGGATGACATGGCGTCCCAGTGTTCCATAAAGAACTTCAAATCGTGACTCATCTGACCACAGAACAGTCTTCCATTTTGCCACACTCCATTTTAAATGACCCCTGGCCCAGTGCAAACGTCTGAGCTTGTGGAGCTTGCTTAGAACACTGTAGAGTTTCAACTGGCAACGGCGGATGGCACGGTGGATTGTGTTCACTGACAATA
>JBBPBX010044957.1:7865-27222 GCA_038048925.1 Garcialebias charrua
GGGGGGGGGGTTGGACCTCTCTTTGTAGAAGTTACTTTTCTTTTACCATGAGGAGTTTGAAGCTTCAGCCTTTTCTCTTTCATGAGCTGAACTCACATGCAAACCCCTCCCCCCTCTCCCTGCTGAGGGTTTGTTGTCCTGCTCCACATGGTCACATTCATGAAGGAACAGATGTGTGTGCATCTGGATTAGTTCCAGTTGAATCCAGTTCATTTCTGTAGCACCAAGTCTCAACAGAAGTCGTCTCAAACTTTCATGTAGTCCCTGAAATTGTTCAACGCTTCGTTTATCAAAGATCACTCTGTCACGGTTTTTCAAAATAAGAGTGGGCAGGAGCCGCTCGATTGGCATGAAATTTAATTAAAAATGAAACATTTAAAATTATTTAGCACCTGCTGCAGGATAAACTTCCTGCTGCAGCTGATCAGCTGATCTCTGTGCAGAGTGGAGAAGTGGGCGTGGCCAAGAGCGCTTGCAGGTGACTGAGAGCAGAGATCCTGACATTCTGAGTCTCAAGCGTCCAGTATACTCGGCGAACCTCAGTCCATGTGGACCAGATTAGAGTGGAAGTGGACGCCCGCAGGACACGTCCCTGCAAAGATCAGTTTTTCACACAGAACACCACCACAGCTGGAGCTGCAGCTGGAGCCGCCTGCGCTCCGTTTTTTTTTGTTTTGGTTTTTGTAACCTGTCAATCAATCCAGTAGGCGTGTCAGCAAATGACCAATCGGTGACCTCAATTTGTCCCGAAGGTAAACGGCCCTTACCTGCGGAGCTGCTCTGCAGCCGCTGAGGCTGGACGCTCGAGTATGAAGTGTGAACCGTCTGTGCACGTCGGTGCACGTCGAGTCTGCACCAATATAATAATAATAATAACAACAATAACAATATATAATAATACTGGATCCTGCAGAACTTTAGAGTTTAGAAACTTTGTTTAAAATATTTCAAAAGTGTAGGAAGGGTTCAAAATGCCTTAATATACTGTGTGTGTGTGTGTGTGTGTGTATGTGTGTGTGTGTGTGTGTGTGTGTGTGTGTGTGTGTGTGTGTGTGTGTGAACGCTCTACTATTCCTACTTCGTGGTTTTTCCACTTATCGCTGGGTTTCAGATTATGGATCCTCTGTGATAAACGAGGAACTTCTGTACTCGAGGTCCCAGTTAGAGCCAAGAATAATAAAAATATATATATATTTTTTCTTCTTCTTTCGGCTTTTTCCCTGCGTTAGGGGTCACCACAGCGATCTAGTCGCATGAAGATTTGGCAGTTGTTTTTACGCCGGATGCCCTTCCTGACACAACCACAGACCACCGAGCAACCACAGCCCTCTGTGTGGAGCAGAGAGCTGATATCTAGGGTTCCCAGGGGAGCAGATGTGGGTTAAGGGCCTTGCTCAAGGGCCCAGAGTGGGGCAGATGAGGGTGGAGACAGGTGTGACCGCTTCACTTATCCCACCCACATCTTTGATGTTGTCGGTACCGGGGCTTGAACCGGCGACCTTCCGATCACAAGCTCACCTTCTTAACCTCTACGCCACCACTCCCCAGAAAATAACAAAAATATAAAGTATAAAATAAGAACCAATAAATAATGATCTAAGACACGGGTGGCCAAAGTACGGCCCGAGGGCCATTTACGGCCCTTGGAGCTGCAGTTTAAGAACAGCATCATTCTGTCCAGCAGGCTGAAGAGGTCGATGCAGACTTTCTGTAGATTTGTTGGTAATCTTCTTTTTTATATAAAGTTTAAGTTTTAACAGCAAAACAGATGAAAATCAATCTTCTCAAAATGAGCAATAATAAACAAAATACAAACATTTGGCCAGAATCGTTTTATTTTCCTTCATGGTACAAAGCACCAAAAATCTTGACTGGTTTCTACCAGAAAAGAGACTTTAGGAGAATGATTCATAAAACTTGTCTAAATATTTGTTGAACAATGTTTGTTTGGACATTTTAAATGAACAAATCATGGTATCATCTACATACAAGGTGATCAACTTCATCAAACCTATGAATCTGTTGCAGCGAGCGACAGCTGGACGATGTTTCAGAACTTGGATCCGCCTTGTGGGTCGTCCCTGGTCCAAAAGGCTGATCGACCCCCTTTTAAAAGGACACTTGGTCAAATTACACTTTTCTTGCTGAGAACAATTAAAATGAACTTTACAAACACAAGAAAACAACAAACAGACCCAACAAATCAAATAAATCAAATCATTTTAATTAAAAAATATAAGCTTAGTGTTTATGAGACTTTTAATGTTTTGGATCTAAAACAATTTCAAACTTTCTCCACCAAAATGAGTAAATTTGTCCTTTCATGTTGAGTTAAATTCACATTTTGTGACCCACGAGTCCTTTTCTCCTGATGGTTCTGGGCACATACGAAAACATTCGGACAAACACTAATAATGTAAAAGAATACGTTATATTAAACAGCAGCCCGAACATGAGTCTGTAGTGAGCAGATGGGTAAGAATGAAAACAGCAGCATGAGATCAGCAGCAGCATGAGATCAGCAGCAGCATGAGATCAGCAGCAGCATGAGATCAGCAGCAGCATGAGATCAGCAGCAGCATGAGATCAGCAGCAGCATGAGATCAGCAGCAGCATGAGATCAGCAGCAGCATGAGATCAGCAGCAGCATGAGATCAGCAGCAGCATGAGATCAGCAGCAGCATGAGATCAGCAGCAGCATGAGATCAGCAGCAGCATGAGATCAGCAGCAGCATGAGATCAGCAGCAGCATGAGATAAGTCACATATCAACAATCAAGTGTCATCACAGTGATTATTCTGGTTAGATATTCATGAGTCTAACAGCCTCAGGGTAGAAGCTGTTCCTCAGTCTAGTGGTTCTACATTTGATGCTCCTCAACCTCCGTCCTGAGGGGAGTGGGCAAAGAGTGAGTGTGCTGGGTGAGTGAGGTCTTTCATGATGCAGGTGGCTCTTTTCCTGCATCTGGAGGTGTAAATGTCTGTGATGGTGGGGAGACTGACTCCAACATCTTCTGTGCAGCCTTCACCACTCTCTGTAGAGCTTTCCTCTCTGCAACTGTGCAGCCTCCATGCCACACGTTGATGCTGGAGCACAGGATGCTCTCCACTGCACACCTGTAGAAGGAGGTGAGAACTGGGCTGCTCAGACCAGCACGTCTCAGCCGTCTGAGGAAGTAGAGTCTCTGATGACCTTTCTTGATCAGGCTGGTGGTGTTGTTGCTCCAGCTGAGGTTATCATTCAAGTGTACACCCAAGTACTTGTAGCTGGAGACCACTTCCACCACAGATCCACTTATGTTCAGTGGGGTGTGGGTGTGTATGTTCCTTCTGAAGTCCACAATCACCTCCTTCATCTTCTTCACATTGATATGAAGGTTGTTCTTCCTGTACCAGCTCTCCTCTAATGTGGGGGATAAAAGACATGTCCTGATCAAAAATAACACCAAGATTTTTAACATTAGAACTGGAGACCAGATTAATGTCATCCAAGGAGGAGAAAGACTGAAACATTCATTCCTAAGATGCTCAGGTCCAAAAACTAAAACCTGAGTCTTGTCTGTTCAAAAGCAGAAAATTTAGGATCATCCAGGTTTTTATGTATTTAAGACATGTTGTAGTCTAAGTAACTGATTGGATTCATCAGGTTTCATGGACAAATATAACTGTGTATCATCAGCATAACAATGAAAATGTATCACATGCTGTTTAATAGCATTGCCTAATGAGAACATATACAAGGTAAAGAGTATTGGTCCAAGCACTGAACCTTGAGGAACTCCAGAATTAACTTTGGTGTATGATCTAAAAAAGCTAAGTCTGGTCCTCTGAATCATAATTCTCCCAGCAGACAAAGGAAGGTGCACAGTGATTTTGAACCAGACAGACTATCATGAGAAAGTTATGTCACTCCTTAGTGACTTAACCACTTATGAACCGCTGAAAAGAGATCCAGGAAGTGGTTACAAGAAGAAGTTGATAGATTGCCTGAAAATTTTGAAGCAGGACAAGGCTATTGACAATATTCTGTACCACAGACTGTACCCAGGGGAGGCCACGCCAAGTCTGTATGGTTTACCCAAAATCCACAAACAAGGTGTACCTTTAAGACCAATTGTTAGCATGATTAACTCGGTCACTTACAATGTTTCCAAATATCTGGCATCTGTACTCATCCCTTTAGTTGGCAGCTCAGAACACCACATACAGAACACCATGGACTTTGTGGAGAAGGTGAAGGGTGTCATCATGGAGACTGATGAAACAATGGTCTCTTTTGATGTCACATCACTCTTTACGTGCATTCCTGTTGATGAGGCAGTAGAGGTGGTCTGTTTAAGGTTAAAATCAGACACCACTCTGAACAGCAGGACCACACTTTCCACAGAGCAACTGTGTCAACTCTTGAAACTGTGCCTGCAGTCAACCTACTTCACATATGGGGAGCAATATTATAGGCAGAAACATGGGTGTGCTATGGGGTCTCCAGTTTCTCCTATTGTTGCCAACCTGTACATGGAGGAGGTAGAAAAGAGAGCCTTGACGTCCTTTTCAGGGAGACCACCAAGTCATTGGTTCAGGTATGTTGATGACACCTGGGTTAAAATTAAATCTCAGGAAGTCCAACATTTCACTGATCACATCAACTCTGTGGATAAATATATCAAGTTCACACGAGAAGATGTAAAAAATGGCAGGTTGGCTTTCTTGGACTGTGAGGTCTCAGTTTCTGATAGAGGAAATTTGCAAACTGAGGTGTACCGCAAACCCACCCACACAGACCAGTATTTACAGTTTGACTCCCATCACCCTCTGGAGCACAAGTTAGGAGTCATCAGGACTCTGTACCACAGAGCAGACAGCGTCCCCACTAACTCAGGAGCCAGACAGAAGAGAAATCACACACAAAACAGGCTCTAGAGAAATGTGGATATCCTAACTGGGCCTTCCTGAAAGAAGAAACCCAAACAGGACTCCAGCAGCCATCAGGTGAAAAGAAGGAACCCAGACCCAGACCAGTGGTCATTCCAGATGTTGCAGGAGTTTCAGAGACATTGAGACGTTTATTTTCTAAACACAACGTCCCAGTGGCTTTTAAACCCCAAAATACATTAAAGACTGGTTCATCCCAAAGATCCAGTCCCCCGGCACAAACAGAGTAATATTGTGTATGTTGTTCAGTGTCAGGAGGGTGATCAGTCTTATATCGGGGAAACTAAACAGCCACTGGCCAAAAGGATGGCCCAGCACAGAAGATCAACATCATCAGGTCAGGACTCTGTGGTCTACACTCATCTCCAGGTCAGAGGTCACTCTTTCAGGGATGAAGATGTTCACATCCTTGATAGAGAGGAACGATGGTTTGAGAGAGGAGTAAAGGAGGCCATCTTTGTGAAAAGAAACCGTCCATCATTAAACAGAGGTGGAGGCCTCCGGGTTCAACTGTCCCCCTCTTACAATGCTGTTATTGCTAGTATCACTCAGCCCTCTGTGAATAGCAAACAACCATCAGGGTGCTAACGATCCATCGTTAGGCTGATGGTCCTCCTTGATCATGTGAGCAGCTGGTTTCGGCTGTCATCAGCCAACTGGTTGATCCACTGTGAGAGGGTGCTATTTATAAGACTGAGCTGAATACAGCAGCTCAGACTGAGGAAGTCTTTCGGACGAAAGACGAAACGTTTCTACAATTTTTTTTGCTTTGTTTTGTTTTTTGAATGTCCAGAGGACCAGACTTAGCTTTTTTAGATTTTTCTACCTGGATTATTGAGCATGCATCAGAGTACTTAGTGTATGATGAATATTTATTATTTACATTTACAAACTGGAATCTATCAGATATATATGATTTAAACCTTCCTGTTCCTGTAATTCCAACATCATATTCAAGTTTAATAGAATATTGTGATCAACTGTATCAAATGCAGCCCTGAGGTCTAACAGGACCAGTGGAGACACCTGTCCATTGCCAGAGGCCATGAGAATATCATTAGTGACTTTCACCAGAGCAGATTCAGTGATGAGCTCTAAACCCTGACTGAAACTCTTCAGATTATTTCTTTGTAGATGATCATGTGACCAGCAACTATTTTCTATAGAATTTCTGAGATGAAAGTTAGATTAGATATAGGTCTATGATTGGCTAGGATTCCTGAGTCAAGGTCAGACTTCTTAAGTAAAGTTTTAATTACAGCTACTTTAAAGCGCTGTGGTACGTAACCGTTTATTGTGCTGATACAGAAAACATCTTGTTGACGGGTTCTTCAGTTTCTTTTGACGCGAGAGCACCGATAAGTCCTCCAGATGTCCTTGAATGAAATTGCTACAGTTACCATGCCTCGGACGATTGAGAGCTGTCGACAGCAGGAGATAATTAACCCCTCAGGACTTCAGCACTAATCAATAATTGATAATACCACGCTGGATCCCAGCATTCCTTCATTTTCAAACAATCTGAATGTTTGAAGTTTGAGCTCGCACCGTCGTCTCCCAAAGTGTGTGTTTGGTATAAACCTCAGCTACTACCACTCAGTTTTATCTGCCCGACTCATAAGTCATGGCCTTTTTTATGTTTTCTAAAGTCAGTTGGCTGCGGTGGCCATCTTGAATTGGACTGACTCAAAGGGTTGATCGGTTTTAGACGACCTGCTAAGGATCACTTGAGAGTTCCATAAAATCTCTTTCCCAGTTCACGAGATATTTTCTTAACAGACCCAAACAAGGGACAAACGCTCGGTTAAGCCCCCAGTATACTCCCACGTACGTACGTTAATGCGTATGTACGCGTGTACTGTACGCAGAGGGTTCAGACATCATACACTAGTATTCACCCTGAGCAGCTGCAGCGCAGCTCCACAGACGAGGAGCGTTTACCTACGGGACAAATTGAGGTCGCTGATTGGTCATTTGCTGACACGCCTACTGAATTGATTGACAGGTCGAAGAAAAACAAGCGCTTGCAGCCGCAGCGGTGTTCTGTGTTTATATGTCGTTAATAAAAAGTTCTAAAAAAATTAATACCTGTAAATAAACAGGGAGTGCTGGTCCTGCAGCCCACACATCAGACCAACACACCAGGAACCTCCTGCAGCCACGCTGGACCTGAGTTTAATTCACTTGTAACAAATTTGTTCATTTCTCATCATTTCAGTCATGGAGTCAACGGAGGAGGAAGCAATCACTGCCTTTTGGCAAAAAAGCAAAAGAAAAGACCAGATCAGGGATGAAGAAGAGGAATTTAATACATTGGTGTCACATACAAAACAGTCCGGCGCCGGGCAGTTTATTGTGAGACAACGCGTTTGCGTACGCGGTCGTAAAAATTGAGCTTTGCGCATACAGGCCCTGCGGGGGTACGCTTGTACCTCAGCATATGGATGTACGCGGGAGTAAACTGGGGGCTTTACATCATTGCCTGCTTTTCATGGAGACATGCGGTGAATAGATTTATTTTTGAATGAGCTTTCATTCACAGCCCCGCTGTTTGGAATGCTCAACCAAGTCATAGAAACAGAACACGATGTTCAAAAAGTTGACCATTACTTTTTTGTACCTCAGTAATGTTCTTTCCAACCTTGCAAGAATAACAAAACTTAGGTACACTTTGTGTCTTTTTATTACGTTTACAGCTACGTCTTAATGAAACATGACGAACATCAACCGTGAGCCAGTGAGTGACTCGCTGAACAGCGAGGCGTTAAAACGATCGATGACTTCATTCTGTATAAAACCGTCCGTAAAGCAGCGACAGACAGTACCTGTATGTAGTTGGTCTCATTTACGTTTTTCTTCTCAACAGCTCACCCAAGAGAAGATTGCGTGTCTGCCCAGCCACGTCACCAGCCCAACGCCAGAGGCAATCGACTGCAGCCACGTCCGCAACTACAGGGAGAACGAAACATCTGGCAGCGCCTCGGACAAGCCTGACAGCCCCGTCATCCAGGAGGTGTTTGGTCGCAAGAACAACCTGGACATTCACCAGTACGTGTTCGTCAACCACTACTGCTACGAGAGGGCCGTGCACTGGTACGCCAAGTACTTCCCTTACCTTGTTGTGATCCACACCATGCTCTTCATGGTGGCGAGCAGCTTCTGGTTCAAATTCCCTGGAACGTCCTCTAAAATCGACCTGTTTGTCACCATTCTTACCAAGTGCTTTGACTCGCCCTGGACAACGAGGGCCTTGAACGAGGTTTCAGAGGAGAGAGGAGAGGAGAAGCTGGTGATCTTGAGGAGAAACACCTTGTCAAAGGATTTTGAAGAACGGCGAGCAGACGAGGAGGAGACTATCGGGCTCCTACGCTCCTCCTCGGTCAAGTCTAATCCAGAAAAGAAAAGCCCCGAGCCTCAGACGACTCCCTCTATGCTGGACAAGAAGGAGGGGGAGCAGGCCAAAGCTCTTTTTGAAAAGGTGAAGAAGTTCCGGACTCATGTAGAGGAGGCTGACATCTTGTATCTCATGTATGTGCTGCAAACGTCGCTCAAAGTTCTCAAGTTCCTGCTCATCATAGTTTACACCGCGGTGCTGGCTCAGAACATTGAAATAGTCGTACGTTGCCACGTTCCTCCTGAGCTGACTGGCTTTCATATTTATTGTTGTAACCACAACAAAGCCCACTTGTTCTCCAAGCTTGCCTACTGCTACATCTGCTTTGTGGGAGTGTATGGAGTAATGTGCATCTACACCCTCTACTGGGTGTTCCACCGACCTCTGAAGGAGTACTCCTTTGAGCACGTACGTCTGGAGACGGGAATCAAAGACATACCAGATATGAAGAACGATTTTGCGTTCCTCCTGCACCTTGTGGACCAGTATGATCCTCTGTATTCTAAAAGGTTTGCTGTGTTTCTTTCTGAAGTCAGCGAGAGCCGCCTCCATCAACTCAACCTGAACCATGAGTGGACCCCTAAAAAACTGCGTACCCGTCTCACCAAGAACTGCCGGGATCTGCTGGAGCTCCATCTTGTAATGTTGCCGGGGCTCCCCGACACGGTTTTTGAGCTTCCCGAATTGGAATCGCTCAAACTGGAGCAAGTGAACAATGTTACCATTCCAGCCGGGGTGGCAAAGCTGGACTCTCTGCAGGAGTTGTCGCTGATCTACACTCCTGCAAAGCTTCAACTGTCCGCCCTGAACCACCTCAAGGAGAAATTAAAGGTTTTACGTCTGACGTTTGAGAATCCAGAGGAGGTTCCTGTGTGGATGTATACCTTTCATGGTCTTGAGGAGTTGTATCTCAGTGGTCCTTTAACCAGTGAGGTATCCAAGGGTGCTACTCTGGAATCCCTGCGAGACCTCCGATCCCTGAGCCTCCTCTCCCTCCGATCCAGCCTCAGAAAGATCCCACCCACGGTGGCGGATCTCGCGTCACAGCTGCAACGTTTGAGCATCCACAACGAAGGGGTCAAGCTCCAAGTGTTCAGCAGCCTGAAGAAGTTAACGGCTCTAGTTTCATTGGAGTTATCTGGGTGTGACCTCGAACGCATCCCTAGCGCCGTCTTCAGCCTGAACAACCTGCAGGAGTTGGACCTGAAGGAGAACAAGCTCACGACTGTGGAAGAGATCCTGAGCCTGCAGCACTGCCGGCGTCTGGTGACGCTTCGACTGTGGCACAACAGAATCACCTACATCCCCGACCACATCAGCAAGCTGTCCACGCTGGAGACGCTGGACATCAGCTGGAACAAGCTTCGAAAGCTCCCGTCACGGCTCTTCTACTGCACCAAACTCCGGCACCTGGACGCCTCCCACAACCAGCTCACGTCTCTTCCTCCTGAAGTGAGCGTCCTGCAGGGTCTTCAGTACTTCTCTGCCGCCTTCAACTCCTTGGAGACGCTGCCGGAGGAACTGTTCTCCTGCAAAAGACTCAGGACGCTGCTTCTTGGGAACAACTGCCTGCCGTCTCTCAGCTCCAGAGTGTCCAACTTGGCCCAGCTGGTGCGACTGGATATTAAAGGGAACCGCTTGGAGTGTCTTCCAGTGGAGATCGGGGACTGTCCTCTGCTGAGACGCAGCGGGCTGATGGTGGAGGACAGTCTGTACGACCTCCTGCCACCAGACGTACGCAACAAAATCAACCAAGGTAAAGACTGAAGACATTTTTTATCAAGAGTCGTCGTCGTCGTCGGATAAAATGTCAAAACCACTACTGATCAAAAACTGAGACAAAACCACTACTGATCAAAAACAGACCCGTGTGCAGATTGTGAGCTCTGCAAAGAACAGGAACAATATTTGTTGGGCTTTTTTTTTTATACAACTTTTTATAATTTTTCTTTCTTGGGAACATTTGTTTTATTCACAGACGATGTTGGGGAGAGATCCGTCGAGCGTTGTGAACAAATAAAACAAAGAAGGCTTCGAAGCTGTTCAGCCTTCATTTTTATCTCAAACTGGTTTTTTGGATTCTTTCTTGTTCAACAGGTTTTCACTGGACAAACAGGACTGTCCTGCTCTGAGTCGGGTCGTGTTCTGACCCGGTTCTAAAACAAATGAAAAGTGAAAAATTCCTTTCAGATGAGATGAAATGGGCTCGTTGTATTTTCAAGTTCAAGATGATTCATTGTCATTCCACCACATGTGGTACATGAGGTGGAATGAAACTAGATATCCAACGATAGCAAAATATAAAGTGTAAAAAAAAAATAACAGTAAATAAATCAGAGTCAGAGAGTCTTTATTGTCATTTGCACCGCATGTGGTACATGTGATGAAACGAGATTATGTACACGGGGTCCCAGTTACATCCAACAACAAATGCAAGAGAAAAACAGTAATAACATCTAGAATTAACTAAGAAAACATCAACTAGTAATACACTAAGCCCTAATGTAATAGAAAAACATCATTATAAACAGCAGCACGAACACGAGTCTGTATGAGCAGATGGTCACAGATGAACACAGATGAACCAGCAACAAGAAAACAGATCAGCATCAGCATGATGTGATATTTCACAGTGATTATTCTTATTATTTATTTATTCATGAGTCTAACAGCCTCAGGGTAGAAGCTGTTCCTCAGTCTAGTGGTTCTACATTTGATGCTCCTCAACCTCCGTCCTGAGGGGAGTGGGGCAAAGAGTGAGTGTGCTGGGTGAGTGAGGTCTTTCATGATGCAGGTGGCTCTCTTCCTGCATCTGGAGGTGTAAATGTCTGTGATGGTGGGGAGACTGACTCCAACATCTGTGCAGCCTTCACCACTCTCTGCAGAGCTTTCCTCTCTGCAACTGTGCAGCCTCCATGCCACACGTTGATGCTGGAGCACAGGACGCTCTCCACTGCACACCTGTAGAAGGAGGTGAGGACTGAGCTGCTCAGACCAGCTCGTCTCAGCCGTCTGAGGAAGTAGAGTCTCTGATGACCTTTCTTGATCAGGCTGGTGGTGTTGTTGCTCCAGCTGAGGTTATCATTCATGTGTACGCCCAAGTACTTGTAGCTGGAGATCACCTCCACCACAGATCCTCATATTACCATACCAATTTATTTATAGAGCACTTAAAACAGCAACAAGGCCAACCAAAGTGCCGTACAATAGAAGCAAACAAGCACAGTGGACAGGAAAACAATATAAATATAGATACAAATAGCAGCAGAAACTAACTAAATGGCAACATTCAGGGTGTGTTTGTTCCTTCTGAAGTCCACAATCATCTCCTTTGTCTTCTTCACATTCATGTGAAGATTATTCTCTTTGCACCAGCTCTCCAGATGTTCCACCTCCTGTCTGTAGCTGGACTCATCATTGTTTGTGATGCATCCCACCACCGCTGTATCATCTGCAAACTTAACAATATGACAGCCTGGATGTGTGGCTGTACAATCATATGTGAGCAGAGTGAACAGGAGAGGGCTCAGCACACATCCTTGAGGAGAGTAAGTACGGTAAACTTTATTTATATAGCACCTTTCACAGACAAAATCACAAAGTGCTTTACAAAAAGGTTACACATGATAAAATCAATAAGCGCAATTAACCATAGGCCTGTTTTAAGAGATGAGTCTTAAGACTTCTTTTAAATACATCTGTTGACTCGGAGCCGCGCATTGTTAGAGGGAGATTGTTCCAGAGCCTCGGAGCCACCACTTGAAATGCTCTATCACCACGGGTTTTAAAATGAGTTCTAGGAACTGTCAGCAGTAACTGATTGGAAGACCTCAGAGTTCTAAGTGGCTTCAAAAGGTCCAAAATATATTTGGGAGTTTCACCATGGAGTGCTTTAAAACTTAAAACCAAAATTTTGAGAGCCAGTGCTGAGGGTTATGGTGGAGGAGGAGAAGTTGTGGATCTTCACTGACTGTGGTCTGTTTGTTAAGAAGTCTAGTACCCAGTTACAAATGGAGGGGCTTAGTCCAAGTGTAGATAGTTTGTCTATCAGAGTTTGGGGGATCATGGTGTTGAAGCAGATGTGAAGTCCACAAAGAGCAGACGCACGTATGAGTCCTTCTGATCCAGGTGGGTGAGAGCAGTGTGGACCACGGAAGAGATGGCGTCCTCTGTTGATCGGTTCTCGTGGTATGCATACTGATGAGGGTCCTCGTTGATGTTGATGGTTGTTTGATGTGGGACATGACCAGTTTTTCAAAGCATTTAGCGACTATCGGGGTGAGGGCCACCGGTCTATAGTCATTCAGACCAGTCACTGTGGAGCTCTTTGGGACTGGGATGATGGTCGCGGTCTTCAGGCAGGTGGGAACTGACTCCAGTGAAAGTGAGGTGGTGAAGATGTCAGCCAGCACCTCACAGAGCTGATCAGCACATTCTCTTAAAACTTTCCCAGGGATGTTGTCTGGTCCAGTTGCTTTGTGAGGGTTGATCCTTCTGAAGGTCCTTACTTCTGCTGAGGTCACGCTGAGGAAGTCCTTCAGATGGTGAGGTGAGTCTGGTGCTGGGTGGTCTGTTCGGGTCTTCAAAGCGTGCATAGAACTTGTTGAGGGCGTCAGGCAGTGATGGGTGGGTCTCCAAAGCGTTGTGCACGTCTGCCTTTATGATCTGTTCTTCACTTGATGCCCCTCCACGTGCTCTGTGGGACTTGAGAGGAGAAATGTCCCTGGATCTTCTCTGCTCGTGGCTTTGGCCCTCTTCAAACTCTTCATACCAGCAACCAGCTCGTTCCTTGTCCTCCCCAGTTCCTGTGAGTCCCCAGACCTGAAGACAGTCCCCTGACATGAAGACAGTCCTCAGACCTGAAGACAGTCCCCAGATCTGAAGACAGTCCCCAGACATGAAGACAGTCCCCAGACATGATGACAGTCCCCAGACATGAAGACAGTCCCCAGACATGAAGACAGTCCCCAGACAAGACAGTCCCCAGACATGAAGACAGTCCCCTGACATGAAGACAGTCCCCAGACATGAAGACAGTCCCCAGACCTGAAGACAGTCCCCTGACATGAAGACAGTCCCCAGACATGAAGACAGTCCCCAGACATGAAGACAGCCCCCAGACATGAAGACAGTCCCCAGACATGAAGACAGTCCCCAGACATGAAGACAGTCCCCAGACATGATGACAGTCCCCAGACCTGAAGACAATCCCCAGACATGAAGACAGTCCCCTGACATGATGACAGTCCCCAGACCTGAAGACAGTTCCCTGACCTGAAGACAGTCCCCTGACCTGAAGACAGTCCCCAGACATGAAGACAGTCCCCAGACATGAAGACAGTCCCCAGACATGAAGACAGTCCCCAGACATGAAGACAGTCCCCTGACCTGAAGACAGTCCCCTGACCTGAAGACAGTCCCCAGACATGAAGACAGTCCCCTGACCTGAAGACAGTCCCCTGACCTGAAGACAGTCCCCAGACATGAAGACAGTCCCCTGACCTGAAGACAGTCCCCTGACCTGAAGACAGTCCCCAGACATGAAGACAGTCCCCTGACCTGAAGACAGTCCCCTGACATGAAGACAGTCCCCAGACATGATGACAGTCCCCAGACATGATAGACAGTCCCCAGACATGAAGACAGTCCCCAGACATGATGACAGTCCCCAGACATGATGACAGTCCCCAGACATGAAGACAGTCCCCAGACATGAAGACAGTCCCCAGACATGAAGACAGTCCCCAGACATGATGACAGTCCCCAGACATGATGACAGTCCCCAGACATGATGACAGTCCCCAGACATGAAGACAGTCCCCAGACATGAAGACAGTCCCCAGACCTGAAGACAGTCCCCAGACCTGAAGACAGTCCCCAGACATGAAGACAGTCCCCAGACATGAAGACAGTCCCCAGACATGAAGACAGTCCCCAGACATGAAGACAGTCCCCAGACATGAAGACAGTCCCCAGACATGATGACAGTCCCCAGACATGAAGACAGTCCCCAGACATGAAGACAGTCCCCAGACATGATGACAGTCCCCAGACATGAAGACAGTCCCCAGACATGAAGACAGTCCCCAGACATGATGACAGTCCCCAGACATGAAGACAGTCCCCAGACATGATGACAGTCCCCAGACCTGAAGACAGTCCCCTGACATGATGACAGTCCCCAGACCTGAAGACAGTTCCCTGACCTGAAGACAGTCCCCTGACCTGAAGACAGTCCCTAGACATGACAGTCCCCAGACATGAAGACAGTCCCCAGACATGATGACAGTCCCCAGACATGATGACAGTCCCCTGACCTGAAGACAGTCCCCTGACCTGAAGACAGTCCCCTGACCTGAAGACAGTCCCCTGACCTGAAGACAGTCCCCAGACATGAAGACAGTCCCCTGACCTGAAGACAGTCCCCTGACATGAAGACAGTCCCCAGACATGATGACAGTTCCCAGACATGATGAAAGTCCCCAGACATGAAGACAGTCCCCTGACATAATGACAGTCCCCAGACATGATGACAGTCCCTGGACCTGAAGACAGTCCCCTGACCTGAAGACAGTCCCTAGACATGATGACAGTCCCCAGACATGAAGACAGTCCCCCTACATGATGACAGTCCCCAGACATGATGACAGTCCCCTGACCTGAAGACAGTCCCCTGACCTGAAGACAGTCCCCAGACATGAAGACAGTCCCCTGACCTGAAGACAGTCCCCTGACATGAAGACAGTCCCCAGACATGATGACAGTTCCCAGACATGATGAAAGTCCCCAGACCTGAAGACAGTCCCCTGACCTGAAGACAGTCCCCTGACATGAAGACAGTCCCCAAACATGATGACAGTCCCCAGACATGAAGACAGTCCCCAGACATGAAGACAGTCCCCAGACATGATGACAGTCCTCAGACATGAAGACAGTCCCCAGACATGAAGACAGTCCCCAGACATGATGACAGTCCCCTGCCATGAAGACAGTCCCCAGACATGAAGACAGTCCCCAGACATGATGACAGTCCCCACCTGAAGACAGTCCCCAGACCTGAAGACAGTCCCCAGACATGAAGACAGTCCCCAGACATGATGACAGTCCCCAGACCTGAAGACAGTCCCCAGACATGAAGACAGTCCCCAGATATGATGACAGTCCCCAGACATGAAGACAGTCCCCAGACATGATGACAGTCCCCAGACCTGAAGACAGTCCCCAGACCTGAAGACAGTCCCCAGACATGATGACAGTCCCCAGACCTGAAGACAGTCCCCAGACCTGAAGACAGTCCCCTGACATGAAAACAGTCCCCAAACATGATGACAGTCCCCAGACATGAAGACAGTCCCCAGACATGAAGACAGTCCCCAGACATGAAGACAGTCCCCAGACATGAAGACAGTCCCCTGACATGAAGACAGTCCCCAGACCTGAAGACAGTCCCCTGACATGAAGACAGTCCCCTGACATGATGACAGTCCCCAGACATGATGACAGTCCCCAGACATGATGACAGTCCCCAGACATGATGACAGTCCCCAGACATGATGACAGTCCCCAGACATGATGACAGTCCCCAGACATGATGACAGTCCCCAGACATGAAGACAGTCCCCAGACATGAAGACAGTCCCCAGACATGAAGACAGTCCCCAGACATGAAGACAGTCCCCAGACATGAAGACAGTCCCCAGACATGATGACAGTCCCCAGACATGAAGACAGTCCCCAGACATGATGACAGTCCCCAGACCTGAAGACAGTCCCCTGACATGAAGACAGTCCCCTGACATGAAGACAGTCCCCAGACCTGAAGACAGTCCCCTGACCTGAAGACAGTCCCCTGACCTGAAGACAGTCCCCAGACATGAAGACAGTCCCCTGACCTGAAGACAGTCCCCTGACATGAAGACAGTCCCCAGACCTGAAGACAGTCCCAGACCTGAAGACAGTCCCCTGACCTGAAGACAGTCCCTAGACATGATGACAGTCCCCAGACATGAAGACAGTCCCCAGACATGAAGACAGTCCCCAGACATGATGACAGTCCCCAGACATGATGACAGTCCCCTGACCTGAAGACAGTCCCCTGACCTGAAGACAGTCCCCTGACCTGAAGACAGTCCCCTGACCTGAAGACAGTCCCCAGACATGAAGACAGTCCCCTGACCTGAAGACAGTCCCCTGACATGAAGACAGTCCCCTGACCTGAAGACAGTCCCCAGACATGAAGACAGTCCCCTGACCTGAAGACAGTCCCCTGACATGAAGACAGTCCCCAGACATGATGACAGTTCCCAGACATGATGAAAGTCCCCAGACATGAAGACAGTCCCCTGACATAATGACAGTCCCCAGACATGATGACAGTCCGACCTGAAGACAGTCCCCTGACCTGAAGACAGTCCCCAGACATGATGACAGTCCCCAGACATGAAGACAGTCCCCAGACATGAAGACAGTCCCCAGACATGATGACAGTCCCCAGACATGAAGACAGTCCCCTGACCTGAAGACAGTCCCCTGACCTGAAGACAGTCCCCAGACATGAAGACAGTCCCCTGACCTGAAGACAGTCCCCTGACATGAAGACAGTCCCCAGACATGATGACAGTTCCCAGACATGATGAAAGTCCCCAGACATGAAGACAGTCCCCTGACATGAATGACAGTCCCCAGACATGATGACAGTCCCCAGACATGAAGACAGTCCCCAGACATGAAGACAGTCCCCAGACATGAAGACAGTCCCCAGACATGAAGACAGTCCCCAGACATGAAGACAGTCCCCAGACATGAAGACAGTCCCCAGACATGAAGACAGTCCCCAGACATGAAGACAGTCCCCAGACATGAAGACAGTCCCCAGACATGAAGACAGTCCCCTGACATGAAGACAGTCCCCAGACATGATGACAGTCCCCAGACATGATGACAGTCCCCAGACATGAAGACAGTCCCCAGACATGATGACAGTCCCCAGACATGAAGACAGTCCCCAGACATGATGACAGTCCCCAGACATGATGACAGTCCCCAGACATGAAGACAGTCCCCAGACATGAGACAGTCCCCAGACATGAAGACAGTCCCCAGACATGAAGACAGTCCCCTGACATGATGACAGTCCCCAGACCTGAAGACAGTCCCCAGATCTGAAGACAGTCCCCAGACATGAAGACAGTCCCCAGACATGATGACAGTCCCCAGACATGAAGACAGTCCCCAGACATGAAGACAGTCCCCTGACATGATGACAGTCCCCTGACATGAAGACAGTCCCCAGACCTGAAGACAGTCCCCAGACCTGAAGACAGTCCCCTGACATGATGACAGTCCCCAGACATGAAGACGGTCCCCAGACCTGAAGACAGTCCCCTGATCTAAAGACAGTCCCCTGACATGATGACAGTCCCCAGACATGAAGACGGTCCCCAGACATGAAGACGGACCCCAGACATGATGACAGTCCCCAGACATGAAGACAGTCCCCAGACATGATGACAGTCCCCAGACCTGAAGACAGTCCCCTGACATGAAGACAGTCCCCTGACATGATGACAGTCCCCAGACCTGAAGACAGTTCCCTGACCTGAAGACAGTCCCCTGACCTGAAGACAGTCCCCAGACATGAAGACAGTCCCCTGACCTGAAGACAGTCCCTGACATGAAGACAGTCCCCAGACTGAAGACAGTCCCCTGACATGAAGACAGTCCCCTGACATGATGACAGTCCCCAGACCTGAAGACAGTTCCCTGACCTGAAGACAGTCCCCTGACCTGAAGACAGTCCCCAGACATGAAGACAGTCCCCTGACCTGAAGACAGTCCCCTGACCTGAAGACAGTCCCCAGACATGAAGACAGTCCCCTGACCTGAAGACAGTCCCCTGACATGAAGACAGTCCCCAGACATGATGACAGTTCCCAGACATGATGAAAGTCCCCAGACATGAAGACAGTCCCCTGACATGATGACAGTCCCCAGACATGATGACAGTCCCCAGACATGAAGACAGTCCCCAGACATGAAGACAGTCCCCAGACATGAAGACAGTCCCCAGACATGATGACAGTCCCCAGACATGATGACAGTCCCCAGACATGAAGACAGTCCCCAGACATGAAGACAGTCCCCAGACATGAAGACAGTCCCCAGACATGAAGACAGTCCCCTGACATGAAGACAGTCCCCAGACATGAAGACAGTCCCCAGACATGAAGACAGTCCCCAGACATGAAGACAGTCCCCAGACATGAAGACAGTCCCCAGACATGATGACAGTCCCCAGACATGAAGACAGTCCCCAGACATGAAGACAGTCCCCTGACATGATGACAGTCCCCTGACATGAAGACAGTCCCCAGACCTGAAGACAGTCCCCAGACCTGAAGACAGTCCCCTGACATGATGACAGTCCCCAGACATGAAGACGGTCCCCAGACCTGAAGACAGTCCCCTGATCTAAAGACAGTCCCCTGACATGATGACAGTCCCCAGACATGAAGACGGTCCCCAGACATGAAGACGGACCCCAGACATGATGACAGTCCCCAGACATGAAGACAGTCCCCAGACATGATGACAGTCCCCAGACCTGAAGACAGTCCCCTGACATGAAGACAGTCCCCTGACATGATGACAGTCCCCAGACCTGAAGACAGTTCCCTGACCTGAAGACAGTCCCCTGACCTGAAGACAGTCCCCAGACATGAAGACAGTCCCCTGACCTGAAGACAGTCCCCTGACCTGAAGACAGTCCCCAGACATGAAGACAGTCCCCTGACCTGAAGACAGTCCCCTGACATGAAGACAGTCCCCAGACATGATGACAGTCCCCAGACATGATGACAGTCCCCAGACCTGAAGACAGTCCTCTGACCTGAAGACAGTCCCCTGACATGAAGACAGTCCTCTGACCTGAAGACAGTCCCCAGACCTGAAGACAGTCCCCAGACATGAAGACAGTCCCCTGACAATGACAGTCCCCAGACATGAAGACAGTCCTCTGACCTGAAGACAGTCC
>JBBPBX010044958.1:2503-27222 GCA_038048925.1 Garcialebias charrua
AAAAAAAAACACCTTCAGAAACATTGTTCTCTGAATTCTAATTCAGTGAACTTGATCAATTTAGTTTAATTCTACTACCTGTACATTTACTTTTTAGATACCGTTCTACTTCTACTTGCTAGCATTTCACAACTTTTAGCTTTTTGCTGCATTATCTTTTTACTTTTTAGCTACCATTCTACTTCTACTAGCTAGCATTTCACAACTTTTAGCTTTTTGCTGTAGCCTATATTCCTTTTACTTTTTAGCTACCGTTCTACTCATTTTAGCAATCCTGTTGTTACAGTTGGTATGTATACTGCGGTTGTAGTACCTACACAACGCCACATGAGGGCACCTCCTTTATTTGATATATTAGGACTCATCAATGTTAGCTGCCCTGCTCAACCTCAGTAACGAGTGGTGAAGGATATACGGACTATACTCTATATACAGGTGGTCCTCGACTTACGACGGAGATCCGTTCCTACGCTGCGTCGTAACCCGAGTTTCGGCGTAAGTCGGAACGTACGTAAATACTTCACCTTATACATACAGTACTGTATTTTACCAAGCACTTAGCCTATCCTAACACAGTACCCTACATAATTATCAAAAAACACATACATTTGGAGCCATAATGAAGGGAAAAAAGAGTTAATTTCCTACTGGGATGCTGTGTGAAGCCGTCCGTCCCTCCTCCGTATTCTCTATTGCGTTTACGACGTAAAACCGCCGTAAAACCGGAAACTGCGTAACTCGGCTTTTCAAAATAAAANTATATATATATATATATATATATAAAAATATATAAATATATATATTTTTTTATTTTTTTATTTGGGAGATACGTCGTAACTGCGAAACGTCGTAACTCGAGACTGTCGTAAGTCAAGGACTACCTGTATACTGTATTCATGTATGAATATTAGACATAGCGCCGTGGAGTCCTGGTATTGTGTGGTTTTCTAAGTAATGTAATAAAGTACCAGTTAGAATCAAGTTCTTTCGCTCTTTTCCAAGCTACACCGGAGCACTTGTTGCTAATGCTAAGCTAACTCTTCTCCTACGCACCACCATCACGTTACACTGTCACTACTTTTTGCTGCATTTTCTATTTTACTTTGGTGAGGCTTTTTGATTTGTATCTAGCCTTTTTCTACTTTTGTCTTTTAGCCTTTTGTTGCTTTTTATTACTGTCAGCAAGCCTTACTTAAGTTTTGGTTTGGTTACTTTTAACTAATGTATGATTACATTTGACTTCAACCTAGCCTAACTTTTAGCTTAGCCTTTGATACATTTACCTTTCAGATACCTTTTTACTTGAAATTTTAGGCTTGGATATTACTTTCTATCTTGTGATTTTTTTGCACATATTTATTATTTTAACTTTTAGCTACTGTATAGCCTTTAATTACGTTTGCTTTAAAATAACCTTTTGCTCTTTTTAGCTTCTACTGTTTCGCTACATAGACCTTTGCCATGTTTAGGTTGTAGTTAGTATTTTGCTACTTTTAGTTTTCAGTTGGCATTTTACTACTTTTAGCTAGTGGTTTTGCTTCTTTCAGCTTCAACAAGTCAGTTTGAGGACTTGGAACATTTTGTGTTTCCATCCTGTTAAAACCAGTAAAGCTGAAGGTCGCGTAGCAAACATATTCCTTCTCTGGTCCTGCAAGTGTTGGAACATTTCCAAAGCCATTAAGGACAATAGCAGCGCTTCCTTTAGCCTGAACTGTGGAAATCCAAGCTGATCTGCTGATTAATGAACGTCCCCTCCACTTCTCCCAAACATCACTTACCTTTTAGAGCTCTGCACGCTGAAGCTTCATAGCAACAACTTCCAAAACAAACACATCAGGAATGAACTCTTTTACATGCTCAGATGATGACAAGGTGGTAAGATTGGCCCACGCCCGTCCATTAGACGCTTCTTTCATGCAATTTTCCAGTTTCCCTGCGGCTCCTGTAAATGACAAACGAGCACCGTGCTGATTGTTAGAATTGTTAATAATAATAATAATAATAAAAAGGTCAACAAACACGACAAATCCTGCAACAATCAGCGGGGCGAAGTATCAGACGGTGCAGGAGAGTCAGGAAGTTTGTTTCCCGCACATCGGTGACCCCACAGAGCTGCAGCGTATAGAAAGACTTCCTGTGTTTCCTCTGGGCCAAAGTTCAGCCATACGTTACCATACCATTTTTTATTTATTCATTTATTTATATACGTTGGATCCAGAACACAACACAGCGGGTTACGGCTGTCGCCTGCAACTCAAAGTTTCACTCTTCTAACATCATGACTGTAAAAATGTTTTCACAGCATATGAAGTTTCTATTTTCGTCCATGAATGTCTCGGCCTCTTGAGCTCCCTGTTTGATGCAAAGTTTTTTTTTTAGCTCTTTTGGCTCGCTGATCTGAATTAAAGCCAAATCAAATAAAAAATATATCAGTTCCCAAATTTGACCAAAAACATGTCAAATGTTTAAACGAAGAAATCTGTACAACTTTTTTTATTTTTAGATAGATATATGGTCAGTTTAAATTTAATGGCAACACATGTTAAAGGAAGGAGCCTGAGCTAGTGTGTGAGGTTGAGAGGTTCCGGCTAGAAATAGTCGGACTCACCTCAACGCATGGCTCTGGCTCTGGAACCAGTTTCCTTGAGAGGGGTTGGACACTCTTCTACTCTGGAGTTGCCCCTGGTGAGAGGCGCCGAGCAGGAGTGGGCATACTTGTTGCCCCCCATCTTGGTGCCTGTACGTTGGGGTTCACCCCGGTGAACGAGAGGGTAGCCTCCCTTCGCCTACGTGTGGGGGGACGGGCTCTGACTGTTGTTTGTGCCTATGCGCCAAACGGCAGCGCAGATTACCCACCCTTTTTGGAGTCCTTGGAGGGGGTATTGGAGGGTGCGCCTCCTGGGGACTCCCTTGTTCTGCTGGGGGACTTCAACGCTCACGTGGGCAATGACAGTGAGACCTGGAGGGGTGTGGTTGGGAGGAACGGCCCCCCTGATCTGAACCCGAGTGGTGTTCTGTTGTTGGACTTCTGTGCTCGTCATGGATTGTCCATAACAAACACCATGTTCAGGCATAAGGGTGTACATATGTGCTCTTGGCACCAGGACACCCTAGGTCGCAGTTCGATGATCGACTTTGTTGTCGTCTCATCTGATCTGCGGCCGCATGTCCTGGACACTCGGGTGAAGAGAGGGGCGGAGCTGTCAACTGACCACTACCTGGTGGTGAGTTGGCTCCGATGGTGGGGGAGGATGCCGGTCAGACCTGGCAGACCCAAACGTATTGTGAGGGTCTGCTGGGAACGTCTGGCAGAGTCTCCCGTAAGACGGAGCTTTAACTCCCACCTCCGGGAGAGCTTTGAACACGTTCCGAGGGAGGCGGGGGACATTGAGTCCGAGTGGGCCATGTTCCGCGCCTCTATTGTCGAGGCAGCTTATCAGAGTTGTGGCCGCAAGGTTGTTGGTGCCTGTCGTGGTGGCAACCCTCGAACCCGGTGGTGGACACCGGCGGTGAGGGATGCTGTCAGGCTGAAGAAGGAGTCCTATTGGGCCTTTTTGGCCTGTGGGACCCCGGAAGCAGCAGATAGGTACCGACAGTCCAAGCGGCATGCGGCTCGGGTGGTTGCTGAGGCAAAAACTCGGGCGTGGGAGGAGTTCGGAGAGGCCATGGAGAATGACTTCCGTACGGCTTCGAGGCGATTCTGGTCCACCATCCGGCGTCTCAGGGGGGGAAAGCGGTACGCGACCAACACCATTTATGGTGGGGATGGCGTGCTGTTGACCTCAACTCGGGATGTTGTGAGTCGGTGGGCGGAATACTTCGAAGACCTCCTCAATCCTACTGGCACGTCTTCCACTGAGGAAGCGGAGCCTGGGGACTTTGGGTCGGGCTCTCCAATCTCTGGAGCTGAGGTCACCGAGGTGGTTAAAAAGCTCCGCGGTGGCAGGGCTCCAGGGGTGGATGAGATTCGCCCTGAGTTCCTTAGGGCTCTGGATGTTGTGGGGTTGTGTTGGCTTACGCGACTCTGCAATATCGCGTGGACATCGGGGGCAGTTCCCTTGGATTGGCAGACTGGGGTGGTGGTTCCCCTATTCAAAAAGGGGGACCGTAGGGTGTGTTCCAACTATAGGGGGATCACACTCTTAAGCCTCCCTGGTAAGGTCTATTCAGGGGTTCTGGAGAGGAGGGTCCGTCGGATAGTCGAACCTCGGATTCAGGAGGAGCAGTGTGGTTTTCGTGCTGGTCGTGGAACACTGGACCAGCTCTACACCCTCAACAGGGTCCTGGAGGGCGCGTGGGAGTTTGCCCAACCAGTTTACATGTGCTTTGTGGACTTGGAAAAGGCATTCGACCGCGTCCCTCGGGGGGTTCTGTGGGGGGTACTCCGGGAGTATGGGGTACCAGGCCCATTGATATGGGCTGTTAGGTCCCTGTACGACCGGTGTCAGAGCTTGGTCCGCATTGCCGGCAGTAAGTCAGGCTCGTTTCCAGTGAGAGTTGGACTCCGCCAAGGTTGCCCTTTGTCACCGATTCTGTTCATAACTTTTATGGACAGAATTTCTAGGCGCAGCCAAGGTGTTGAGAGGATCCGTTTTGGTGGCCTTAGAATCGCTTCTCTGTTTTTTGCAGATGATGTGGTCCTTTGGCTTCATCAGATCGTGATCTACAGCTTTCGCTGGAGCGGTTTGCAGCCGAGTGTGATGCGGCCGGGATGAGGATCAGTTCCTCCAAATCCGAGGCCATGGTCTTGAGCCGGAAAAGGGTAGCATGCCCTCTCCGGGTCGGGGATGAGGTCCTGCCCCAAGTGGAGGAGTTTAAGTATCTCGGGGTCTTGTTCACGAATGAGGGAAAACTGGAGCGTGAGATCGATAGGCGGATAGGTGCAGCATCCGCAGTGAAGCGGGCGCTGTACCGGTCTGTCGTGGTGAAGAGAGAGCTGAGTCGAAAGGCAAAGCTCTCAATTTACCGATCGATCTACGTTCCCACCCTCATCTATGGTCATGAGCTTTGGGTTGTGACCGAAAGAACGAGATCTCGGATACAAGCGGCTGAAATGAGTTTTCTCCGCAGGGTGTCTGGACTCTCCCTTAGAGATAGGGTGAGAAGCTCAGTCATCCGGGAGGGACTCGGAGTAGAGCCGCTGCTTCTCCACATCGAGAGGAGCCAGTTGAGGTGGCTCGGGCATCTGGTTAGGATGCCTCCTGGACGCCTCCCTGGTGAGGTGTTCCGGGCATGTCCCACCGGGAGGAGACCCAGAGGAAGACCCAGGACACGCTGGAGGGACTATGTTTCTCGGCTGGCCTGGGAACGCCTTGGGATTCCCCCAGAGGAGCTGCTCCATGTGGCTGGGGAGAGGGAAGTCTGGGCCTCCCTACTTAGGCTGCTACCCCCGCGACCCGACCCCGGATAAGCGGACGAAAATGGATGGATGTTAAAGTTGTGCCTACTGAACAGTCTTTATGTAAACTTGTAAAGTGGCATTTCAGTGGTTATCCTGATTAGAGGTTCATGAGTCTAACAGCCTCAGGGTAGAGGCTGTTCCTCAGTCTAGTGTTCTACACTTAATGCTCCTCAACCTCCTGCCTGAGGGGAGAGAGGCAGAAAGTGTGTGTGGGTGAGTGGGGTCCTTCATGATTTAGGTGTCTCTCTTCCTGCATCTGGAGGTGTAGATGTCTGTGATGGTGGGGAGACTGACTCCAACAGCTTCAGTGCAGCCTTCACCACTCTCTAAGCTTTTCTTTCTGCAGCTGTGCAGCCTCCATGCCACACGATGCTCTCCACTGCACACCTGTAGAAGGAGGTGAGGACTGAGCTTCCCAGTCCAGCTCGCCTCTCAGTTGCATGATGAAAACTACACCTTTTTGTTGTTTTACCGCCTCGAAAAACCCGTTGTGTGCACAAGCTCCTGGCAGAACCTCTCTCTTGTCAACCCATCCTCATCATGTTGCTCTTGTAGGAATGTGCGCCAAGTATTGTGTGATTGGTCAGATCTTTGTGGACATATTTATGCATAAAGACAGTTGCAGCTCTCATTTAGCCTCAATGTTCAAAGCCCACATTCCTAAAAGGCAGGGGAGGCTAGCCAATAGGTGGGCGCTAGGGCGCCGCCCCACTGGAACTTCTGAAGCTATTCATCATTTTACATTGAAGATTTAACATTTTTTTAATAAAAATGAAATAATAAAATAAAAATATTTCGAAATATATGTTTTTAGTTGTGTAGGATAAATGTTTTATGAGTGATGATGAATTATATTGTTTGTTTCAAAAAACGTTTTCTGATTGGTGACATATTTCCGGTCCTGGGGGCGCATGAATCTTATCCACAGACTCTCGTTATCAATGGCGCATGCGCAGTTATTCTACGAAGTTACAAAACAATGGGAAGATGCTGGGCACAGATTTCTGCGCCCTGTACACGTCCAACGTGAGCTGTACCTACCGATCATGTGCTTCCGGTCTTTTATTTATTTATTTTGTCTTGGAAATGAGCCGTGCAGTGACTCAAGCAGGCTGGCTCAGATAGGTTTTAAATCATTGAAAGCCCTTTATCTAATGTCTATTTGCATTTCTGACTGATATGCCTCTCAAATTTTAGATGGCTCTGTTTGTGAAAAAAGCCTTCAGCTGACTGCAAGTGAGAACTGGTGAGTTTGTTTTTTTCTTTGTTTGTTTGTGGAGTTAGGATGCCAGCGCTAGCCTCCAGGTTTTATTGTATTGGACTCTGATGGTTACATTTATTTCAATTTGCTTATAAAAAATGATCAAACATGAATAATTTTATATACTAAATGTCACTGGTGGTGTTTTACTATTTCTTAACACTGTATTGATCTGGAGAATGAAAACAAAGTCTCTTGCAAGTAACTAGCTCTTAACATTGAAACATTTAAGGTACATTTATATGGTGAAATGCTATATGCTAAGGTGCATTAGGACCTTTAAAATTAGGAATATTTAAGAGAACCGGTACAAAAAAGAGCTTGATTCTATTTATATTATGAACTTGTATTACTATAATTTATATATAATTTATGTATTTATATGCTTTTTTGTTTGTTGTTTTAGCGAGTCAAATTGGTTCTTCTCATCCTGAGCATTTAATTGTTCTGTTGACCTTGTGTTAATCTGCATTTGATAAATAAACACGATTTGAACTTGGAACTTTTTTTTTTTCATTATTGAGAAATAGCNGAGATAGGGTAGAGGTCGAACAGCTGACTTGGGACCAGAAAGTTGCGGTTCAACTCCCAGCCATTCCCACGTCATGGTGTCTCTGAGCAAGACACCCAATCCCCTATTGCTCCCTGGACACTCCATAGCTGCCCACTGCTCCACCTGGGTGCATCCCAGGTGCGATGGGTCAAATACAGAGAACTAATTTTGTCATTGTATGGGAGCATACAACATATAGCACTTTTACTTGGTGATGAGCTGCTCGCCTCCAGTCTGGACCTGCCAGTCTGTGTCTGTTCCTCCTTCTTGTCCTCTCAAACCCAGCCGGTTGAAGCAGATGACTGCTTTTCTCCTGAGCCTGGTTCTGCTGGAGGTTTCTTCCTGTTAAAAGGGAGTTTTTTTCTTTCCACTGTCTCTTTTGTGCTTGCTCAAGATGAGAGACTGCTACAAAATGAAGACTCAACGCAATCTGCTGCTTCCTTCAATAAATAATGGTACTAATGTATTTTCCGGTCTATATGTTGCACCTTTTTGCCTAATTTGCATGCGACTTATTGAGCAGTGTGACATGTTTAGGGATTTTTCCCCATATTTTTAGAACAATTTTTGGCTCAGATATGACCGTTTTTCATTTTGGCAAAAAATGGTGCAGTCCCACTCTTGTCCACTAGGGTACACCGACCGTTCCCACCTCATGTGTCCGACGACAGCCTCCTTTGGTCGAACTGACTCTGTCGCAGCCCGGCCTCCTGCTCTGGAGGTATGAACTACTGTTAGCTCAGTGTTTGTTAGCAACAGGTACTATTTATCTAAATAACTCATGAACTACAGGACAGATTTTGTTGAAACTTACACAAAGTAATTATTGGGTGGACATTTACAAACTGTTAGCTGTATGAGACATTTGAGCTAAAATTTGATTTATTTATAATTTATTTTTGCAGCGCACGCGACAGTTTGGAAGACGAAACTATTTAAATCCAGCAGATTTGACCATTACGTAAATTTATTAAGGAACGGTTAAGCTAGAAACACTTTTGCTGTAATGTTAGCTAACAAATATATATTTTTAAGTGTTTATCTTGCTAAATTTTAAAGAAAATGCTGCGGTCCCACCCGTGCGGGTGCTAGTAGCAAAACTACTTTTTAAATCCAGTGGATTTGACAATTACCTGCATTTATTAAGGAAAAGTTCAGCTAAGACACATCTTTGCTATAATTTTCAGCAAACAAATAATTGTTTTTACCGTGTTAATCTTGTTAAAGTCCTTCCGTGTGGCAGCCATTTGCATCAGAGCTAACCACCGGTCCACATTTTGGGTTGTCAGCGGTGACGCGTAACATACGCGACGCGTCAGCGGTGACACATAATAGATGCGACTTAAATAGAGGTGCGACACTTTTATAGATTTTTCCAATGTATTGCCAATAATTGGACAAAGCGACTTATAGAGAGGTGAGACTTAAAGAGCGGAAAATATGGTAACAATTAAATGCTCAGGATGAGAAGAACCAATTTGACTCACTAAAACAACAAAGAACAAACAAAAATAGATATAAATGAATAAATTATACATAAATTATGGAAAGGAAAATAAGTTAGATTAAAAATTGTTCTGCATTTCTACTTGCAAGAGGCTTTGTTTTCATTCTCCAGATCAATACAGTGTTAAGAAATAGTAAAATACCACAAGTTTAGTATATAAAATTATTAATGTTTGATCATTTTTTATGAGCAAATTAAAATAAATGTAGCCATCAGAGTCCAATACTGTACAACAACCTGCGCTGGCAACCTAACTCCACAAACAAAGAAAGAAAAAATCTAACACCAGTTGCCACTTTTAGAATAAACAGTCAGCTGAAGGCTTTTATCACAGACAGAGCCACCTAAAAGTGGAGAGGATATCAGTCAGGAATGCAAATAGACATTAGATAAAGGGTTTTCAATGATTTAAAACTTACCTGAGCAAGCCTGCTTGAGTCACTGACCGCACGGCTTAATTTAAAATAAATAAATAAATAAATAAATAAATAAATAAATGAATGAATGGCCGGAAACAGGCGATCGGTAGGTAGAGCTCACGTTGGACATGTTCGGGGCGGTGAAATCTGTGCCGAGCATCTTCCCATTGTTTTGTAACATCGTGGAATAACTGCGCATGCGCCACTTATAACGAGAGTCAACGGATAAGATCCATGCGCCCTCAAAATAGGAAATATGTCACTAATCAGAAAACGTTTTTTGAAACAAACAATATAACTAATCATTACTCATACAATATTTATCCTACACAACTAAAAGCATATATGCATATATTTTAAAATATTTTTATTTTATTATTTCATTTTTATTAAATTTTTTTTAAAGTCTTCAATATAAAATGGTCCAGAAGTTCCAGTGGGGCGGCGCCCTAGCGCCCCCTATTGGCTGGCCGCCCCTGACTAAAACTATAGCATAAGACTGAGTTTATTGCAGCTCCTCCGACTGTGGAAGTTTTCTGGATAAAAGATGAAACGTTTCAACAGACAAGAATTCTCAACAGGAGTTTGAAGAGAGTTAAGTCAGAAGAGTTTAAAAAAATAAACATTTAAAATGACATCTTTGCTGTTCGACAGCTATGGCCTTAGCCTGCTGGTATGACCCGAGGCTGTGTGGTCCATCAGCAACATACATTACTAATCACAGCATTTTACCACAAACTAACCATTTAAAAATAAAACAAATAAAAATGCAATTTAAAGTTATTTTGTACTAAATGTTTCTTCCTTTTCAGGTGGCGGGGGTCACAAACTTTTAACCTTCAGACTTTTTGTTATTAGATAGATTTTTGTCTTTAGATTTAACCCCATCACAGTCTCACCAGAGCTCACTGCTAACTACATAAAGAGACTGTCACTACTCAGACGATTGATTTACCCAGTTATCACAAGAGAAAACCAGTAACACAGCATCCCACTCGTACTCTACCCTCCCCTCGCTCTGTCCGTTGCATGACGTCACTAACTTACTCATACCTCACCTGAAGGAATTCCAGGACTTCCTGCAGCCAAATAAGGTCGCACATCCTGTATGGGGGAAGTTGTGAAAGACACATCTTATTTATGCTTATTTCTGTGGAAATAAAACTACAGTATAATATCATCTAACAGCAGAATGTGTTGCTAACATCACATCTGTATATAATAAAAAATAAAAATAAATTACCGTACTGTGAATTAACATCCCTCCTCAAGTTTTCTTTGTTGTGCAATTGACTGCTGACATATGTACAGTTATAGTTATATATGGTCATAAACTACTCATGTGTCCTCAGAAAGTCTTGGTAACATTTGTCCAGTTCACAGGTTGACAGTTTCTGTGCTCAGAAATCATAAAGGTTTTATGGGGCAAAGCTGCCTCTCGTGGATAAAATGGGATCAGTGCTTATTTCTACACAGAAACATCTAGAAATGTATGTGAAATAACTGTTTTGGTGTCGTTCTTTGCGCAGTTGTCTCATAAGAAGCAGCTCAGTTTGGAGTTGGAGCCACTCTGTGTGCCGTTTGTTCACTCCACGACAGGAAGACGTTTCTCTGGAACTTAATTCTTGATAGTTTGTCTCTATCTTAATCACAGGTTTCTTTTTTGCTTCTGCACTGACAGTTTACACTTGAAATCTCATATTGCTCTATATCTTAATGTTTAGGTCATAAAGTGCATGTTTTGTGCTTTTATTTTATTTATTTATTTATTTTTGTCTGTGGGACTCAAATAAAAATGGTCCCGGCTGTAACCGGCTTCAATCAGTAAAATCTATCAATTACCAGTGAAATTGTTGTGTCTGGAAAGATGAGAGCTTTGAAACGGTGACAGGATGGAAATTGTCATCAACGTGTGTGATCAGTTTTGGATTGTTCTCATTCTTTCATTGAGACAGAATCTAAACCAGGCTGGTTTCAAAGCGGTGCAGAAACTGAGCTTTTTAACCACAAATATGTGGTGGGACAGGACAGTGCAGAGCCCTCTGTCAGATTTAACATTTACACAGTACAGAGAACAAATGTCAGTTGTGTATTTGGGTTATGATATACAGGTAGTCCTCAACTTACGACGGAGATCTGTTCCTACGCGGGGTCGTAAACTGAATTTCGATGTAAGTTGGAACATACATACTGCACCATATACATGTACAGTACTGTATTACCAAGCACATCAATCACCTTTATTTTACCAGGTAGAGCCCGTTGAGATCGAGATCTCTTTTACAAGGGTGATCTGGTCAAGTGGTCAGCAGCACACGTCACATTGACAATTAACATTTGCATTTACCAAAAAAGAAAATAAAGAAAACTACAATTAGAATAAATAGATGTTGACTGTACAAAACCATCAGTATAAGACAGACTTATATAGGCATTACAGTACAGTATATATATATAAAAAACAGACAGACATCGGTTGAGTAGATGCAGTTAAAGAATCAACAATGGCATGTATATTGGTTAAGTAATGGTTAGAAGCATCTTCAATGGTCAAGTTTCTTGATGACATTATCTAATACGGTTGACATGAAGGATCTAGCCTTAGCCTATCCTAACACAGTACTGTACCCTACATAATTATAAAAAAAAAACACATACGTTTGGAGCCATAATGAAGGGCAAAAACAGTTAATAGCCTACTTGGATGCTGGTGACACCGTCCACCTCCGTCCATCCTCCGTATTCTCTATTTGTTTGTGACGTAAAACCGCCGTCAACCTCAGTCCAGAGCGTTTACGGTAAGGTCTCCGCCTGTACTTTTCCAAGGCTTCGCCGCTGCTTCTGCCGTCAAACCGGAAGTAAAACCGCAAACTGCGTAACTCGACTTTCAAAATAAAATTTCTAAATTTTTATTTTTATGGGGGATGCGCCGTAACCACGAAACGTCGTAACTCGAGATCGTCATAACCCGAGGACTACCTATACTGACAGGTGCGCATGTGACATTTTTATTGGCCTAAGGAAAAATACCACTGGTCCACTCAAGCATTTTGTAGAAATTGTGTCATGGCTGTGCCTTGAGTTTGTGTGCCTGCTACAAAATTTCAAACGTTAGTTTTTGTGGGTTTTTTGCATTTCTGTAAACTCAGGCCAAAGAGAACTAAGATTCTGCAGCTCATTCAAACCAAACTAAATCTAGTGATCATTTTCTGCGAGTTTACTTTAAAACATCTCGTGGATCATGAGCAGGTTAAGATGTGAAAACGAGAATCATGAACACTGGGTTGGATCCAGCCGTCATGTTTGGTAGTTTTTTTACTAACAGAGTGCCAAAACTGAAAATAGCAGACGGGAGAACAGATGGTAAATGGATGGTAAATACTTCTATAGCACCTTTCTATCTGATCAAGATACTCAAAGCACTTTACAACACAATCTGTGCCTCATTTACTCATTCACACAGGACTCTACCAGATCTGTGCTTTATCACATTCAAACACCGATTGGACACACAATGGAGGCAATGAGGGGTTCAGCGTATTGCCCAGGGACACTTCAGCATGTGACTGTTGATGGAATTGAACCCACAACTCTTGCATTAGAGGACAACTGCTCTAACCACTCAGCCACAGCCTCCCCACTAAAAAAAGTGGTTTTAATTGTATAACTGTTGAAGGGGACCAGAGGAGGAAGGATCTGTGGGAAGAACAGAAGGTGGAGTCCTTACTGATAAGTCCTCTCTGCTACACATCTGGAGGGGAGACGATAGGACACCAGGTTCCATGGTTCATGGAGAAATTTCCACATGTCTCAGCAGTGCAGGTGCAAGGGAGCGGGAGATGACAAACAAGGCTGAGTTGAAGACGTTCAAGTTTTGTTTCCTTTCAGAGCTGGTTGAGGTTCACACCCTGGAGAACGCAACAAAGTTCATGCTCAGTCAACCAGGTAACAAATCGACTGAGAATTGTTGGATTTGGTACCTGGATGACTGAGCATGAACTTTGTTGCCTTGAACTACTTTGGCTGTGGCTGCCTGCCTGGGAGGAGTCGACGAGGGACAGGACGGCCCCCAGAATCCATCTTAGCTCCAGCAAACTGATTGGTCCACTTAAGGAGTTTACTGCTTGGAAGGTAGGGTTGGGCATTGAGGATCGAGAATCGTTTGGAACCGAAACTAACTGTCCGGTTTTCCCGGAATCGTTCAAAATATTAATTTTTGATTGCTATTTTCGATGCCTAGTCCGCCACCGGAAGTTGAAGCCGCCCGCCGATCACCAACGAAGAAGAAGCCGCCCGCCCAAAAATCAACGAAGAAGAATCCACCGGAAGTGTTCCCAAACAAAGTGAGCAGTCTACAGTGTGGCTTAACTTTAATAAAATGACCAGTCAGGTCAGTGCAGCACTTAAAATAATTTTATATCATCCAAAGGAGGGTGTAGAAGTAAAAAAGTGGCCCGTCTTTGACGGGCTCCGCCGGATTATTTTCGCTTCATCCGTGTCTGACCAGAAGTAACAGAGTGGCGATCCGCCGTACTTTTCTCTGCCTCCTTCTCCGGCTCCATCAGGTAAATAAAACTATAAACTATGTCTCATACCAACATTAAGGCAGCTAACAAGTTACACTCCACTTAAAGCGGTAGGTCAACTCAAATGCAAACACCATGCTAACGTTAGCTCGTATTTTTTTCTAAGACAAACGACCTGAAATGGCTAATAATGTTAGCTTGGCTCCATGGTGTTCACCACAGCGTCCAAGAGAAATACGTTGGTGTAACTGAATGAAGAGTGACACAGAACGGTTACAGCATATGTTGTAGGAGGAGAGTGTAATGGTGTGGTCACACCGAACAGCGTTTCAACCTCCAAAAAGCTCGTCACGCACGCAAGTGGACGCACTTGGTGTCGGGACCTACTTGGACCAGAAAGCCAGAACGCGAAACTGCTGCGGGGTGTGTGGGAGGAGCTTACCGGTATACAGAGTCCTGCGCACAGAGTCCTGCGCACTCCGCCAGGCGAGGAGCTTTTTATTTCCGTCTCTGTGGAGCAGACTTGACTGGTCGTGAAGGACTTGTCGCGAACACACAGCTACAATGAGTTTCTCTTCCATAGTACACGACCTCGCGGGTCTTTTCTGTGTCCCACAAACAATACGTCACATAGTGCGCGCGCCCCCTCGTTTCCGCGTCACATAGGGACTCTCCCCCTCTCTTCTCCTCCTCTCTTCTCCTCCTCTCTTCTCCCCCTCTCTTCTCCCCCCGACTCTCCCTGATTGGTTGACACACCAACCAATCAGGGAGAGTTGAGCGGCGTTTGAAAGTTTGAACCGCGAAATCTTCAGCATGTTGAATGCGCGGTTTGGAGGCTGAAGCCGGTTCACGTGCATGGAAAACGCTTTCCAGCACGCTCAACACGTGCGCGACGTGACGCCCGACGCAAAGACGTGGCTGGAAGCGCGTCCCCCATTGACTTTACATGTAAACTGGACGCTCCTGCTGCTGAAAAGCTGTTCGGTGTTATCACAGCATTAGTGTATGATAGCTGAAATTATATACATTGTTAATCTTAAAAATGATTTAATAATCCCTTTTTACTGATAATACTGATGAACCTGTTGTTTGTTTAGGAACGACCTCCCTGCAGTCTATCCAAAAAGTCTCCACTGGAGGAGATTTTTGCTGAGGAAGAGGCACAGAACATAATGTCACAGCTCCATGTCCATGAAGAAACAAATGGAGAGAGGGCTGCAGATGTACCAGGACATTCCACCAGGTGTTCTGACTGAGGACCCTGCTGCTGGTGCTGCTGCTGGTTGTGGAACCAACACAAGACTTATCCTTTGCTGTCAGATCTTGCATTCTCATATTTGTGTTCAAGCTTCTTCCACACCCAGCAAACATGCTGTCCACTGCAGGAAACACTGTCTGTCCAGAACACTCACACATACTGCCTGAGAAGCAGATATGATCATTTTCCTCAACAAGATGTTTCTGATTTTAATAATAATAATAATGATTTTAATTTATAATGCACTTTTCATTAACAAAAATCTCAAAGTGCTACAAAGTGCAACTAAAATCAAAGATCAAATAAAAACAAGTGATAAAATCAAGTAAAATCAATGATAAAATCAATTAAAAATAATGATAATATCAACTAATATCTAAAATAAAGTCATGCGGAGGCAGAGTAGGCTCGCTTAAAATGAAAAGTCTTTAAGCCTTGTTTAAAGTCAACCAATTGATTTTATACTGTACCTGCTGCTAACCTGGACTGGATTGTACAAGTTGTTATTTTTTTTATAATAATAATAATAATTTTGTTTGATATTCTGCAGCAGGTTAGCTCATCAGTGAGAGCTCAGTAACATGACTGCAGCATCAGACACTGGACATGTGTTTCCATGAGGTTTTCAAACGTAAAGCTCTCTTGTAAAAGTGTACCCTTGTGAAAAGAAAATTCACATCATATTGAAGTTTATATACTGGTTGAAAATAGCCCTGTGAGAAATTCGTAGTAAATTTAACAAAACGGAAAAAGTTCATAGCATTAAAATTCAAACAGAAGTTCAAATTATTTCATCCTGAAAGAACTCTGGCTAACTACTGTAACTCTTTTATAACATGATGGAGTTAAACTCAAAGCAGTCTCCTCAGATAAATAGTGTTAACATTATTTTATATGAACGTTTCTGTTAACTTATTATAGCATACAAATGTAAATTTTAATAAACTGAATTGAATTGGCACGTCTTTTTTTTTTTAACCCCACCTACAAAAAGAATCTGAATCGAGAATCAAAAATAATCGGAATCGAAACGAAGAATCGGAACTGGAATCTCTCAAATTCAAACGATACCCAACCCTATTGGTGGGGAAACATTTTACTGGAACTCCTCTGACTGATGAAGCCCTCCGGATAGAGGGCGAAACGTTTCTATAAAAAAGAAACTGTCCAGATGACGCATCTGAAAATTATTGGACCCTGGAGAATGGTTCATAGCAGGATTCCAGTGGGTGTCCGCATGTGGCAATCAACGGTCCAGTGAAGACTTGTGGTTCAACTCAGCCTTAAGTAGGGTCAGGGTAATGAGCTCTGTCAAAAGCAGCTGTCAGTGCTCGGCTCTGTCCACAGCTCCTGCAGGAAGGTACACAACAGAAACACCAGCACCATGTGAATGTGTTCAGTCTACAACCTGAGTAACATTCACTGGAATCCCAGGTCGGAAGAGTTCCCAGGAAGATGCACCGTCCCAAGTTGATCAATTTAGTTGACCTCACCGGTCAGTAAGGAGTGACGCTGTGGCAGAAACATTTATTAAAACTTTTTTTTTTTCAAGTAAAAAACAAAACGGCACAGAATAAGAGTTTATTAATTTATTCCCCATTGCCTCATTTTGTCTCATCTCTTGTTCCCACCAGCCTGAACTTGGAGAGGTGTCACCTTTGAGCGCAATGCTCTAACTGATGTAATGAAGTGTAGCCGCTCCGAGTTTGCTCAGATCAATTCTTAAGCCCTTACCTTAAAGAACAGTAAACAGACTTCTACTGGAGGCGTCCATCTTTGGAACAATTGGACTCTGTTCACATGTTCCTCCTTGGGTCAACAGGAGGCCTCGAGCGGCCAATCAGAGGCTTTGTTTCATCACAGCCCACAGTCACTTCCAGAAGTGGAGAACATACTTCCCTCATTACTATCATGGTCGTCATGGCAACGTGATTCTTATCTTTTTCTTTCATTACTAAACTTTGAGATTATTTATATAGTCCAATAAATAAATAAAAAATGACTCAACAGGTCTGGCAGCTTTGTTCTAATCCAGTTAAGTCCCATTTATCTCATTTCCATCATGACTCAATAAAAAATGTCTTCATTTTGTTTAATCACGTCAAAATATTCTGAAATATTGAATACAAAAAAAATCTATTTAGATGGTTAAATTTTTACATTTGTTGCAATAACTCATAATTGCATGTTTACTCGATCCTCTGTGCATTAAGAAGGCCAAGGCCACGTATGCACAGAGGATCGAGGGACAGTTCACCTCACAAGACCCACGGAGCATGTGGAAGGGTATTAAATGCATAACAGATTACAAAGGCAAAAACAAACAATGCCCCAGGGACCCATCTCTGCCTGATGCCCTCAATAAGTTTTATGCACGTTTTGATGATCCAAACAGACCAGCTAGCACCAGACTCACCTCATCACCAGATGAAGAGCATCTCAGGGTGACCGCAGCAGAAGTGAGAGGCAGTCTCAGAAAGATTAATCCTCATAAAGCAACCGGACCAGACAACATCCCAGGGAAAGTTCTGAAGGAATGTGCGGACCAGCTCTGTGAGGTGCTGGCTGACATCTTCACCACCTCACTTGCACTGGAGTCAGTTCCCACCTGCCTGAAGACCGCCACCATCATCCCAGTCCCAAAGAGCTCCACAGTGACTGGTCTGAATGACTATAGACCGGTGGCCCTCACCCCGATAGTCGCTAAATGTTTTGAGAAACTGGTCATGTCCCACATCAAGACAACCGTCAACATCAACGAGGACCCTCATCAATACGCATACCGTGAGAACCGATCAACAGAGGACGCCATTTCTTCCGTGGTCCACACTGCTCTCACCCACCTGGATCAGAAGGACTCATACGTGCGTCTGCTCTTTGTGGACTTCACATCTGCCTTCAACACCATGATCCCCCAAACTCTGATAGACAAACTATCTACACTTGGACTAAGCCCCTCTATTTGTAACTGGGTACTAGACTTCTTAACAGACAGACCACAGTCCGTGAAGATCCACAACTTCTCCTCCTCCACCATAACCCTCAGCACTGGCTCTCCTCAGGGATGTGTGCTGAGCCCCCTTCTGTTCACTCTGCTCACATATGATTGTACAGCCACACTTCCAGGCTGTCATATTGTTAAGTTTGCAGATGATACAGCGGTGGTGGGATGCATCACAAACAATGATGAGTCCAGCTACAGACAGGAGGTGGAACACCTGGAGAGCTGGTGCAAAGAGAATAATCTTCACATGAATGTGAAGAAGACAAAGGAGATGATTGTGGACTTCAGAAGGAACAAACACACCCACGCCCCACTGAAAATAGGTGGGTCTGCAGTGGAAGTGGTCTCCAGCTACAAATACTTGGGTGTACACATGAATGATAACCTCAGCTGGAGCAACAACACCACCAGCCTGATCAAGAAAGGTCATCAGAGACTCTACTTCCTCAGACGGCTGAGACGTGCTGGTCTGAGCAGCCCAGTTCTCACCTCGTTCTACAGGTGTGCAGTGGAGAGCGTCCTGTGCTCCAGCATCAACGTGTGGCATGGAGGCTGCACAGTTGAAGAGAGGAAAGCTCTGCAGAGAGTGGTGAAGGCTGCACAGAAGTCTGTTGGAGTCAGTCTCCCCACAATCACAGACATTTACACCTCCAGATGCAGAAAAAGAGCGACCTGCATCATGAAAGACCTCACTCATCCAGCACACTCACTCTTTGCCCCACTCCCCTCAGGACGGAGGTTGAGGAGCATCAAGTGTAGAACCACTAGACTGAGGAACAGCTTCTACCCTGAGGCTGTTAGACTCATGAATAAATAAAAAATAAAAAATAAAATAAATAAACACTGCAAAATATCACATCATACTGATGCTGATCTGTTTTCTTGTTGCTGTGTTCATCTGTGACCATCTGCTCATACAAACTCATGTTCGTGCGGCTTTCTTAGTTAATTCTAGATGTTATTACTGTTTTTCTCTTGCATTTGTTGTTGGATGTAACTGGGACCCCGTGTACATAATCTCGTTTTCATCACATGTACCACATGCGGTGCAAATGACAATAAAGACTCTCTGACTCTGACTCTCTGACTCTTACTCAAAATGTTTATGCTGAATCAAACTGTAAGATTTTTTTGTTTTGTTTTGTTTTTCTGGAAAGATGTCCCAAAACTATGTGCCTCTGTACCCTTAAGGTGTTTCAACAGCTTATTTGCTGATTCTTTTTTTTTTACCTTTACCACACTTTAATCAGCACATGTAGGTTTTTCTCAGAAAATGGAGTTGTTTAAAAAAACTCCTGTGTTGTCCAGAATGATGAATGCTCGCCCTCTCTGTGTCTGTCATAATATACCTGGGATTGTACTTATGTAGCTTTACATGCTCACTCTGAATGGATTTATAACCCTCTTCAAGGAAACAACCGACCTTTTAAACAGAGGGGGAGTTGGGAATTTCAAAAGAGTTCAGTTTCAGAGCATTTCCTTTTACATACATGTCCAGTAATGCAACAGAAACCGTCTGAGGCACGTCAGCAGCAAAACATCCAAAGGAAAACGTTTCCCACTGAAGACAATAAGACTTTTCAAAGGATAATAACATATTTCACAATGTTGGGAAACAGAAGAGATGGCCATGATGACCTTGAAAGATAAAACAAAGCTGTAAGTTTTATTTTAATATGCCTCTCAAAGACTATTGTAAAAATGCTTCACTACAGGAGACATGAAATCACCATTTGGCGTTAGTTTCTTGTTTTACAGTTAATCTCACCAACTGAAAACAAGCGATATGCTGACAATGATGAGGTTTTCTGGACTGGAACAAAGAATGCAAGTAAATACCCTGATGCATGCTCAATAATCCAGGTAGAAAAATCCAAAAAAGCTAAGTCTGGTCCTCTGGACATTCAAAAAAACAAAAGAAAACAAAGCAAAATAAACTGTAGAAACGTTTCGTCTTTCGTCCGAAAGACTTCCTCAGTCTGTGCATGTAAACCTTAAAATCTATGGTGCAAAATATTTAAGCGGGTACAAGTTACGCTGTGTATATTTATAAGAAGAGTGGTAAATGTTTTTTTCTTCTTCTTTTTTTGCTTTAAGGCAGTGCAGTGACAGATACTGACAAGTGGATGTTGCAACTTTATCCACGAGCAGACTCAAAGGCGAACCCAGGGGGTGGCCAATGGTGGCCTTGACCACCACAGTTTAATCGTTGGTCACCCCAACCATTTGAAGAAACTTGACTTTGAAGCAATATAAAAACTAGAAAGCGTAGTTTCCTCAAATGATAGGGGTGGTCAGGTCAGTGGACATATATGAGGTGTGGCCATCTTAGATTTTGATCTGGCAAGCTCATTTTTTTAAAAGATTTTGTTATGGCTAGATGCAGCCACACACCATAATGGAAGGTGGTTCCTCACTTGTTTTTTTCGATTTATCATGCTTCACAACATGCACAGATGAACAGGAAGCATTTCCAATTCCCCCTTTTCAATATACAACAGTCTCAACTCTTTGACTTTTGGACACTGAACTTTTTTCCTCGGGGACTTTGTTCACAAGTGGCCACCATTAATTGACAACTATTTGAAATTATCACAATTATTGGTGTGCCAAGAGAAAACAGACAGCGGTAAACAGACCCAAAACTCAATAAATTAAAGTGGTTTATTTATAATGAGGTGATATTTATATGTACAACAGGGGAACCTGGGGAACAAGGAGAAGAGAATGACTGGAATAAGGTAATGGAAGATAAGTAACGGTTTGCCGTTCTTACAGGAAAGTAAGTAAAGTTGTAGAAAAGAGAGGAGAGAAGATGAGTAGGTATGGTCCAGGGTTGGAGAACGTAGAGGTAAGATGGTAGACAAGTGGTTGGTTGGATGGTGGCAGAGCAGCTGAAGGTGAGCCACGAGGATGTTTGCAGGGATCCAATTGTAGGTACAGGCAGCTGCTGTTCATTGGTGCCGCCCTGGACTCAGGAACCTGCAGAAAGAGCTGGAATGCTGCAGCAATTTGTTGTTTTATCAATGTCCTCTGCAGCTTTACACACACAGTGAGCAGCAAACAGTGCATGGAGATCTGTCAAGATGACAACACATTCAGACATCTCATCACGAACACGGGTCAGAGCCATGTGAGTTGCAGTTTTGTGCTGTTATCTCATAATACGGCTAAACATATGCAAGATTTTTTTTTTAAGGAGCATAAATGATTTTTGTCTTTTGCAGTTTGTCAGAGCAGACACTGAACATTTTAACCCAACAAGAGTCAGCTGCAACACATTTCAGCTCAGCAGGTCCAATCAGCCTGAAAACAATCAGAACAAACTAAGAAAAAGTTTGCAACAATTAATCCTGCAATCCACTCAGATTAAGAAAATCCTGATCAATTTTTTTAATTATTTAATGATGATTTAAAAATAATAATTACAACTTTTAGCCACAAAAAGTCAACTTGTCAACTCGGAGGAACAATGCAGGTTCTGTCCTAGCAGCGGCTTCGGATGTTATCAGTCCATTAAATGGCCGTTATTAGTTGTTATCATCCCCATATGTAGCGGTGAAACTGTTCCACCTACCTCCTAGTAGGTTTAAAAGAACGTTATTTTCGTTATTACCGCTGTTAAAAGGCAGCGTCTTGCTGTAAACCAGGAAGTGTTTTTGTTTTTTCAGCTTATATAACCCTTTTCCTAAACCGAACATTACACCTGACCCAGAGGACCAACCCTAAACTTAACCCCCTTACCCTTGTGCCTAAACCTAATGCAAGACCCTTTACTCTAAACCTAACCACGTAGCTAAAAACGGAGCCTGTTGTCATCGCTACCAACGCTAACAACGTACGTTTGAACCTAGTAGGAGGTACAGGAGGAGCAGTATGACCGCTACGTATGGGGATAATAACTAATAACGGCCATTTAATGTTTGATAATATTTGAAGTGGGTGCAGGTCCTAGCCGTGGAACACTGGACCAGCCCTTTACTCTCATTAGGGTCCTCAAGGGGTCATGGGAGTTTGTCCATCCAGTCTATATGTGTTCTGTGGACTTGGAGAAGGGTTTGGACCGTGTTCCTCGAGGTACACTGTGGGGAGGTGCTCCGTGAGTATGGGATTGGGGACCTGTTGCTACAAGCTGTTCGGCCCCTCTACATGCGGCGTGAGAGTTTGGTTCACCTTGCCGGTAGTAAGATGGACCCCTTCAGGGTGGGAGTGAGACTCTGCCAAGGCTGAATGTTGTCACAGATTCTGTTCAAAACTTTTATGGACAGAATTCCTTGGTGCAGCCAGGGGGAGGAGGGAGTCTGGTTCGGCGGCCTCAGGATTCCGTTTCTGCTCCTTGCAGATGAAGCCCAGTCCTCACCTCCTTCTACAGGTGTGCAGTGGAGAGCATCCTTTGCTCCAGCATCAACGTGTGGCATGGAGGCTGCACAGCTGCAGAAAGAAAAGCTCTGCAGAGAGTGGTGAAGGCTGCACAGAAGATGTTGGAGTCAGTCTCCCCACCATCACAGACATTTACACCTCCAGATGCAGGAAGAGGCCCACCTGCATCATGAAGGACCCCACTCACCCAGCACACACACTTTTTGCCTCACTCCCCTCAGGACGGAGGTTGAGGAGCATTAAGTGTAGAACCACTAGACCAGGGGTCGGGAACCTATGGCTCTTTTGATGGCTGCATATGGCTCTCAGACAAATCTTTAATAATATTTTTTTTTTTTAAGCCGATAAAAATATAAAACATGGCCGCGAGTGGCTGGAGCCAATCACAGCTGTCCGTGGGTGACTGGCGCCGACTGGAGCCAATCGGATGATGATTCACGGACACGGGAGGAGACGTGATCAGGAAGTAAACATCCCTCCTAGCAGCTAGCTTAGCTAGTTGTGGAAACCCGTGTGATGAAGATGGCGGCTAAACGAAAACGAGACGAGGATTATCGTACTTTTCAGCCAGAATGGACAGAGCAATTTGCTTTTGTGGAGAGAGCAGGGTCTGCAGTGTGTCTGATATGCAATGATAAAATTGCCTCGATGAAACGCTCAAATATAAAGCGGCACTTTGACACACGCCATGCTGCCTTTGCATCAAAATATCCTGTGGGGGACAGCAGGAAAAAAGCACGTGAAGAGCTGCTGGGCAGAGTGCAAGCAGGTCAGCAGCACCTCCGTGTTTGGACTCAACAAGGTGACTGGAATTCAGCTAGTTTTGCTGGTGCTTTAGCCATTGTGAGAAACGGGAAGCCATTCACAGATGGTGAGTACGCCAAAACATTCATGCTTGATGTTGCCAATGAACTTTTTGACAACTTTTCGGAGAAAGACAAGATAATTAAACGAATAAAAGACATGCCTCTGTCAGCAAGAACTGTTCACGATCGTACCATCATGATGGCAAATCAAATTGAGGCAACACAAGTGACGGATATAAACGCAGCTACTTTCTTTTCTCTCACTTTGGATGAGTCAACAGATGTAAGCCATATATCCCAGTTCAGTGTGATTGCAAGACATGCCATGACACACTACGTGAGGAAAGTCTTGCTGTTTTGCCTCTGAAAGGGACAACAAGAGGGGAGGATTTATTAAAAACTTTCACTGAGTTCACGAAAGAAAAATATCTACAGATGGACAAACTTATTTCAGTGTGTACTGATGGTGCTCCGTGCATGGTGGGGAAAAACAAAGGATTTGTAGCACTGCTTCGTGAACATGAAGAGAGACCCATCTTAAGTTTTCACTGCATCCTACATCAGGAGGCGCTTTGTGCTCAGATCTGTGGCGAGCAGCTTGGTGAGGTGATGTCGCTGGTCATTCAGGTGGTCAACTTTATTGTTGCCCGAGCTTTAAATGATCGCCAGTTTAAAGCACTGCTGGAAGAAGTTGGGAGTAATTATCCTGGTCTGCTCCTGCACAGCAATGTGCGCTGGTTGTCAAGAGGGAAAGTGCTCAGCCGTTTTGCAGCTTGTCTGAGCGAAATCCGGACTTTTCTTGAAATGAAAAACATTGTGCATCCTGAGTTCGCTGACACTGAGTGGCTCCTGAAGTTCTACTATCTCGTGGACATGACTGCACATCTGAACCAGCTCAATGTGAAAATGCAAGGTGTTGGAAATACAGTCTTATCTCTTCAACAAGCAGTGTTTTCATTTGAAAACAAGTTGCAACTCTTCATCACTGACATTGAAACAGGTCGTTTGCTCCACTTTGAAAAACTGGGAGAGTTTAAAGATGCATGCACAGCAAGTGACCCTGCTCAACATCTTGATCTTCAGAAACTAGCAGGCTTCACATCTAATCTCCTGCAGTCATTCAAAGCGCGCTTTGGAGAATTTCCTGAGTGCACTCGTCTTTTTAAGTTCATCACCCATCCACACGAGTGTGCAGTGGACTGCACCGACATAAGTTACATCCCCGGTGTCTCCATCAGAGAGTTTGAGCTACAAGCTGCTGACCTGAAGGCCTCAGACATGTGGGTGAACAAGTTCAAGTCACTGAATGAAGATTTGGAAAGACTTGCACGACAGCAAGCAGAGTTGGCGAGCCAACACAAGTGGGGAGAAATGAAAAAACTTCAACTCGCTGACCAGCTGATTGTCAAAACTTGGAATGCGCTGCCCGTCACATACCACACACTGCAGCGTGTGAGTATTGCTGTACTGACCATGTTTGGCTCTACATATGCATGTGAGCAGTCTTTCTCACATCTAAAGAACATTAAGACCAACCTACGATCACGTTTAACGGATGGAAGTCTCAACGCCTGCATGAAGCTTAACCTCACTACATATCAACC
>JBBPBX010044959.1:0-27221 GCA_038048925.1 Garcialebias charrua
AAACCACCTGGTGAAAATCCCAGGGTCGTTCCAAAGGGCTAAATTCTGACAGCTTGTTCTCTGTTACTGTTCCTTCATGGTTCAGAAGGATTGGCAGATGTCTGGCCATGCCCCCTCATATTGCGGCTCATTGGGGCTAATTTTGTTTAGCCCAGGGTCAGCCCACAGCCACAGGATTCATCCAATGAAGATGGACTACAATAATGTGCCTCAAGTGTGAGTGTGTGTGGGCGTGGTTTGGTGTGGACTGGACGTGATGGCAGCAATATTAGCATAAACAAGGTGGATTATTTAATCAATAACCTCTTTTCCTTAATGTTTATTAAGGAAAAACTGGAGGTGAAGAGGTTGGGGCCAGACAGACTTGGATATTCAAATCAGCAAAGATAAAATCGTGCTAAACTTGGCTGGATATTAATTCAGCTCGGTCCAAATAATATCAACCCGTCAGTTCATTTTTATTCTTCTTATAGTTCACTCTGCGTTGTGTTTAATGATGACCAGAAGATGAGTGTTGAACTGAATGCTGTTTAATCTGCATAAAAACAAAACGTGCACTGGTCAGAATCTGGGCTCATCGCAGCAGCATCGCAGCAGCATCTCATGCGCATCGTCTCATTGAATGGACCTGCTGTACAATACACCTGTAACAAACCCCTGTCTAAACGGAGCTTATACACGCACAAGAGAGTTCTTTAAATTATTTTTCAAAGGTTAGAAATACTGTACGAGAATGTTAAAGGGGACCACACATGCAAAATTCACTTTTTAATGTTTTTTTACTAAACTTTGGGTATTTACTTCATAAAAAAAACAGTCCTTGTGCCAAAAAAATGCACCCAGTGGTTTATTTACTCTAAGTAGATTTATTGGCAGCACGGTGGCACAACTGGTAGAGCTGCTGCCTCTCAGCGAGAAGGTTGCCGGTTCAAATCCCGGTCCGGGGCCTTTCTGGGTGGAGTTTGCATGTTCTCCCCGTGCATGCGTGGGTTTCCTCCGGGTACTCCGGTTTCCTCCCACAGACCAAAAAACATGCTTGTTAGGCTGATTGGTGACTCTAAATTGACCCTAGGTGTGAGTGTGAGAGTGGATGGTTGTTTGGTGTGAGTGAGACAGGTCCCTCTTGTAAATGAGTCCCCGTGACTCAACGAGGCTAGCCTGTATAAATAAAGGTTGAATGAATGAATGAAAAATTTTTGTCTGTGATTAAAAACGCTCCGTTTCACACTTCCTGCGGTTTGTGATGTCACAAACCGTAGCCAATCACCTCAAACCTGAGTCCAGCCCCTCACCTAGCAACCCCTGGTGATGCTCCACCCACTTGAGTATAAAAGATGTCACGGTTGCCTAGCGGTTTAGGAGCTGACCTGGCGGTCATTTATTCATTTATTTATCCCCCGGGGGGCTAGGGGTTTGCCCTGCTCCAGCCATGCAGCACATCTCGAGTAAAACCAGAATGTTTTATTACCTTGTTTGAATGAACTCTATCTCGTTGAAACTGTGCACACACACTCTCGCGGTTTGGACTTGTTTCTTATATGATGAAGGACTACTTTTTCACAACTGTCAGTTTGGTTGAGCGGTTATGACACTTAAGCGCCACGCAGGAGAGCGGAGATCGCATCTTGTTTACGGCATCTTTTTTTTCCCCCCTTTTTTTTAAAGCCTTTTGTTTCGGAGAAATCGGGGTGAGACTAGATATATACATCGACATAATAATACTTTATAATTGTTATTTTTACGTTTTAGTTCAATTTTTAGTGTAATATCGCTCCCAACGCGCAGCCGGCAGAATGAATGAACACACACACAGTGTGTGACTCTCGCGGGGCGACAGTCTATACCATCAAGCACCACTGATCGATATATTTTCAGATTAGCAACTTATTTATTTTAAGAATACCTTTCACTTCATCAAAATCTAATCAAAACTTCAGCGTTCTAAATGTAGGTGGTTGTGATTATTTCTTATACGATGAAAGACTGCTTTTTGCATGACTACCCGGTTGGCCCAGAGGTAGTGAACCGGACTCGTAATCCGAAGGACACGGGTTCGCGTCCCGGTCGCGGCATCTCTTTTTTTTTTTTTTTAAGCCTTTTGTTTTGCAGACCGCCGGCGAAGACACCATTTGCGTGCGGGAGTTGTTGGGAGCTACTGACTTTTGAGGTCCGGGGGTCCGGTCAAAGGTTGCCTCATGCGGATAAATTAACTGGAGCGAGACATTCTGTGAACTTTGTGTGTGTGGACTGAAGCACGCTCCCAAACGAGCGGAGCTAACACCCCCGCTCGGAGGAGGAAAAGCTATTCGAGGCTAATGCTAAAAAAAGGAGCTGCAAATGGCGGCGCGCGCAGAGGGCTTTTGGTAAGTTATCTTAAGCTACTAGCACTAACAGTAAGTCAAATGAGTAATAAAAAAGAGCTAATTTTAAAATAACAACATATTAGAGATACTGGCTGTTACAGAGGGCGTAGTTAATGTAAATAGGTCTTTGTAGGGCGTGGCTTTCAGACCTCATTATTCATAAACCGGTCGTTTAGAACGGAAGTGAAATTTGGCAGAATTAGAAAGGGGATATTTTATTATCCAAGCATTATTTTGTGTATAAAATTGACTGAAAATGGTCTCGATAGCCCACAGATAAACCACAAAAAATTATATATCCTACATTTGGTCCCCTTTAAAGATCAATTTGTAAACAGCAGTAAAATAAAACTCGCTCGGACACATCAGCAAAGAAGTGCAGGTGGTGCGCTCTGTATAAAAAAAATCATCTGTTCTGACTGAAACTTCAAAATAATCTGCCACTCTCACACTCCTTTATGAAAATGAACACCAAACAAAACTGAATCATCTCACTGATTTGACTTTACATAAGAAAATAAAGAGACTCTGAAATAAACCAATTTCCCCTATTTCATATGCTTCTGTTGTTGGAATTCAATCTGCAGCTTATATACTACGATATATATATATATATATATATATATATATATATATATATATATATATATATATATATATATATACAGGTATTCCCCGATTTACGAGCGAGATCCGTCACAAGGAGGCGCTCGTAAACCGGAAATCTCGTAATTTGGAACGGCCGCCATTTCTCTCGTAAACCCGGAAGTCCGCTCGTAAATTTCGCCAGCGCACCTAAAAACACTCTATTTTCATCTAAAAACTACTTTTGAGTGCATAAAAATGATCGGAAACGTGTGTTTATATGCTTAACTTGCTAACTGTAGTGAAAAAACACATGAAAACTCAGTATTTTTTTCGTTTTTTCCAAAAATTCAACCCGGAAGTCCGCTCGTAAATTTCGCCAGCGCACCTAAAAACACTCTATTTTCATCTAAAAACTACTTTTGAGTGCATAAAAATGATCGGAAACGTGTGTTTATATGCTTAACTTGCTAACTGTAGTGAAAAAACACATGAAAACTCAGTATTTTTTTCGTTTTTTCCAAAAATTCAACCCGGAAGTCCGCTCGTAAATTTCGCCAGCGCACCTAAAAACACTCTATTTTCATCTAAAAACTACTTTTGAGTGCATAAAAATGATCGGAAACGTGTGTTTATATGCTTAACTTGCTAACTGTAGTGAAAAAACACATGAAAACTCAGTATTTTTTTCGTTTTTTCCAAAAATTCGCAGCTCGTAAGTCTGGGACCTCGCAGATCAGAGCGCTCGTAATTCGGGGACTACCTGTATATATATTTGGTTATAGCCTCCCCTGGTGGAATGTCCATGAGCCGCCACTGCTGCTGATACCCCTCAGCTACCTTCGGAGTCCTACCAGCCAACAAGGCCTGATAGGACTCCTTCTTCAGCTTGATGAAATCCCTAACTGAGGGTGTCCACCACCAAGTTTGAAGATGGCCAAGAATCACAGACAACCTTATACAGCTCATGGCAACCACTTTGACAATGGAGGCATCCCCAGCCTTTACTGGGATGCAGTTGAAGTTCTCTTGGAGGTGTGAGTTGAAGATCCTCCTGAAGGGGTTATTCTGCCAGGCATTCCCAACAAACCCTCATTACATTTGTCTTTGGTCTGTCTCACATCTTTCTCCACCATCTGATCCAACTCACCACCTGGTGGTGATCAATTGACATCTCAGCTCCTCTTTTCACCCAAGCGTCCAAAACATATGACTGCAGATCAGATCACATGATTACAAAGTTGATCATCTATCTGCAATCTATGGTGTCCTGTGCCTCCTGCACTTATGGACACCCATATGTTCGAACATGGTGCTCGTTATGGACAAACCATGATTAGCACAGAAGTCCAACAACAGAACATTGCTTGGTTTCAAATCAAAAAAGTTTGTTCCTCCCAAATCATAACCCTCTGGGTCACACTATCATTACCCACATGGGCATTGAAGTCCCTCAGCAGAATAAAAGAGTTCCCAGCTGGAACACCTTCCAGAAACCCCACTAAGAACCTTAAGAAGGCTTGGTACTCAGAACTGCTGTTCAGCACATAGGCACAAACAACAATCAGAACCTGTCCCTCCACCTGAAGGCTCAAGAAATAGGGCTGGGCGATATATCGATATTTTTAAAATATCGAGAATTTTTTTTGCGCGGTATAAGTTGAGACTGTCTCGATATAAACAGTATAAGTTTTATACTTGAAAATCCTCCTGCTGTCTTCTTTCTCCCATTCGCCCCCCTCCCTCTCCTTCACTGAACATAAACCCAGCCCCTACGCAGCCTCCTCCTTCCTGCCTGCTGGAGGGCGGAGACTTTCAGCACAACAAGTAAACACGGCAGATATGAAGAGCCGCTAGCTGCTGGGAAAAAACAATGTTCTTTCTGAGCTAGTTTGGATTTAAATTGTCAGATGGGGGCAGAAAAAATATTTTTGTAGACAATGCTGAAAATAATCCAGACGAAAGGTCGGAACTACGAATCTTTTTCACCATTTAAACAGCGGAGTGGAGCATGAACCGTGTGTTTTTACAGCCTTCTGCTTCATTAAACAAACCACGGGTCCGCAGAGAGAGGTGGAGACATTAATAAATCAGTATCATATCGCTAAAGATACAGTCCATTATGGGCCAAGATGGTGTAGTGGCAGGGGAACCGACTTGGGACCCGAAGGACCCAGGTTCAAAACCCCAGTCACGGCATAACTTGTGGTGTGTTTGAGCAGCACACCTCATCCCAATTGCTCCCTGGCGCGCTTTCTATAGCTGCCCACTGCCCCACCTGGTGGTGATTGGGTTAAATGCAGAGTCAAATTTCATCTTGTATGAAAACATACACAGATGACAAAAATGTGACATTATTATTATTATTATTAGCGGCTAACAAGATGGCTAACGCTTTAGCCGTCTTCCACAGCTGAGACTGACCGTGTCTTTAGCGATATGATAAACTGCTGATTTAATAATGTCTCCGCCTTTCTCTACTCCTCTCATAAAGTTCAGCACGGCTAAATAAGCTCGGACCCATGGTTTGTTTTAAGGAAGCAAGCTGTAAAAACACTTGGTTCACGGTTCTGAGTGGAGGTTCACTTTACTGCAGTTCACAAACACACAGACTAACGTGAAAGCACCTTTCTATCTTATCAAGACACTCAAAGCTCTTTACAACACAATCTGTGTCCTCATTTACCCATTCATACACTGTACTAGATCTGTACAAAGAATAATCAGTACTTTATCACATTCATACACTGATGGGACACACATCAGAGGTAATGGGGGGTTCAGTGTCTTGCCCAGGAACACTTCAGCATGTGACTGCTGGTGGAATCAAACCCCCAGCTCTCCCATTGGAGGAGACTGCTCTAGCCTCTCAGCCACAGCCGTCCTCAGCTGAAGAGGATTATTATTTAATATGTGTAAATAAATGTCTAAAAAATAAAGTAATGTATGTAAATAGTTCATTTTTTAGACATTTATTTTGTAGAGTTACAGCTGTTTGTTAATAAATGTTGCTGTGTGACAACTGGGACAAAGCTTTGACTCAGAAATATATTTTTGTTATTCTTTTATGGAAAGAAAATTATATAGAGATATATATTGTATAAAAATATCGAGATATGAATTTTGGTCCATATCGCCCAGCCCATCTGCCTGAGAAAACTCCAACACACAGGTGCAAGCCAGAGGTTATAAGTAAACCCCCACTGGGTTGGCGTCTCTCACTATGGGCAATTCCAGAGTTGAATAAGGTCCAGCTCCTCTCAGAGAGATTGGTTCTGGAGCCCACGCTGTGCATTGAGGTGAGCCCAACTATATCTAGTTGGTACCTCTCAAGTTCATGCACAAGCTCAGGCTCCTTCCCCTCTAGAAAGGAGACATTCCATGTCCCAGGAGTCAGCTTTGGTAAGCCAGGATCAGATCGCCAAGGCTCCCACCTTTTGCTATTGCTCATGGCATCATGTACCAGACCCCAGGCACTGAGCTCCTTGCTGTTGTCTGTCCATACAAATGTTTTGAATCCCCTTGACTTGTCTGGTCTGTCACCGAGGACTAATCTGCCTTGGGTCTACTTTGGGCAAGTGTCCCTGACAACATAGCTCCTAGGATAATTTAGGTGCACAAATTCCTCCACCATAATAGGGTGGCGATTCAAGGAGCTTCAGTTACGAACACTTTGTGTATGTTTTTAATATGTATACTGTATATATAAATAATTCAGATTGGACTTTTAGCTAGTGCTTAGCTTATGTTTTGCTACTTTTGATTTGAACAGCTCAACTGTAGATTCTTCAGTCATTCAGTGTTTTTGCAGTTTCGCTGAATATATTTCTGATTCTTTTACAGGTCTTGATATAATTACTTGGTTGATCCAAAACTACAGAGTCTGTGAGGAAGGTAGGTTATTCTTTGTGTGTGTGTGTGTTGCTGGGAGATGGTGTTTTCTTTCCAGACGAGGTGGAAGTGATTAGTGTGTGTGTGATACGGGGGCTGCTGTTTCCAGTAAACAGGAACAGGGTGAGCCCTTCTGGGACCAGGTTAGATGAAGTCACCTGACAATGTGAGTTTGATTAGTGTCCCTGTTGAGGTCCTCACTTCTGGGGGCATTACCATGCTTGAACTAAATTAAGGATAGGAAAGAAAAGGAGCACTTTGTTCCCTTTTGGTTCAGTGCAAATTAAAATAAGGAGCAAACAGGAAATAAAATGCATTGGACATTTTTGTGGACTGCCAAATTGCATGGTACTGTAGAATGGCAGCCACCTATTATTTTAGTTGTCATTCTTGAAAGACTGTTCAAAGGTGTAAAGAGAGACAGGAGGTGTTTCAGCTCTGGCACACTGTAAAGCTTTGGTTTTGGTGAGTGTGAGTGTGTGGTGGTGGTGGTGGTGGGGGGGGTGACAGAAACTCTACTTTTATAACCGGCAAAAGCACAAAAGCAAAGCAGGGCTATAAAATTGATGTAAATCAGACAATTTTACCAATCTTAGAGAAACTCTTCTAGATTGGGTGAGAAGTTCAGTTCTCCAGGAGAGACTCAAAGTAGCACCGCTGCTCCTCCACATCCAGAGACCATTGAGGTGGTTCAGACATCTGGTAAGGATGACCCCATGACACCTCCTTTAGGGAGGTTTTCTGGACCTGACCAACTGGGAGGAGACCCCGGGGAAGACCCAGAGCACGCTGGAGAGGCTATGTCCCTCAGCTGGTCTGGGAAAGCCTTGGAGTCCTCCTAGAAGAGCTGGAAGAGGTGATGTCCGGGCCTCCCTGCTCAAACTGCTGCCCTAATGACCTGATGGACGGACGGACTGGATGGATGGATGGAATGAACCACTAAATCAACCATCTTGAACTTTAGTTTTAATGAAAGTGGTGTTTCCTTGTAGGAATGTGATAATTTGCCACCTTTCATGCCAAAGCTTTAAATAAAGATGTCGTGCGATCTGTTAGTGTTTGGTGTATGTGTTGGGGATGACTCTCAGCCATAATCACATCAACCTTCAGCTCTGTATCGGTAAAACTTTATTATTATTATTTTTTGTACTTGCTTAGGTCACTTGGCTCTGATGGCCGTTTTAACTAGGGTTGAAGCCAAACATTAACCAGCTGTAGAACTTTGTCCAGTGAATACTTTCTGAAAGTTTCATTGAAATTCGTTCTTTGATACATGAAATATTGTCACATGTGGACAAATGAGACGCACAGACACAGGAAGTTATATGAATGTTCGCCGTGCATGGTAAGGGTCAGTAAAAAGGACACATGACATAGGTATTTCTTAAAAAAAAAAAAGATTAAAAAAAGTTTAATGAAAGGAATGAAGTCATGTCATTCAGTTCAACATTAAGGCCACCCCGTAACAGCAGTAATGCTTATCAGAGGTTTTGATGTGAGATTATTTTCAAGAACCGTTTTGTTTAATGAAGATGACAACTCATCTGTATTTTTCCTCAGAAGCTCTACATCTGGGTGGTATGCTGCTGAGACACGGGTATGTTTACCCCCTGAAAGAACCACGGTGCCTAGTGTTACAACCTGATGAGGCTCCCTACCGCTTCCAGGTGACATCACCATCACTTCACATTAAAAACATGCTTTTTTCCACTTATCCTCAAATAAAGTTCTTTTTTTTCTTTATCAGCATCTTAACAGTTTACATTTGTTTCATTACATGTACTGTAATTTTTACAGTAACTCATCTATTTGCTTCTTGGTCTAATCATTGATGTGTTTCCAGACGCCTTACTTCTGGATGAGTACAAGATGGCCTGCCTCAGAACTGGATTATGGTAAGAAATAAACTGTAAAATCTCTGTGTACAAGAAGTCATCTGTTTCAAAAATAAATACTGTACATGATAATTTCAGGTCTGGACACAAACACCCTCTGTTTCATGTCTTTAATGGCTGTTTTCACCTTCCATCCACAGCAATCTATTTGGCTAAAAAGAACATAAGAAAACAAGGAGAACTGATGGAATATGAAAGGGTAGGATGTGCGTTTGTGTGTACAAGACACAGAGAATGTGTGTGTCTCTAAGCATTTATGTTGGGAAGATTCTACTTGAAGAAGTCTGCCTCGCTTCTTATCCCACCTTGTTTTAGGAGCGGTACAGCCTGCTGCACAAGAAGATCAACCACACCTGGGATTTTGTGGTGATGCAAGCCAGAGAGCAGCTCAGGTACACACATAATTATTTTGTTTATTTACCCTTTATTTAGTCTCGGTGAGTCACGAGAACTCATTTTCAAAAGAGACCTGTTTTTGGGAGCAGATGGTGGGGGTTGAGGGCCTTGCTCAGGGGCCCAGGATGGGGCAAATGAGGGTGGAGGCAGGTGTGGGTGTTTCACCTTTTCCACCCACATTTTGATGTTGATGGTACTGGAAGTTGAACCTGCAACTTTCTGATCGCACGCCCATCTTCTCTAACCTCTGCACCACCACTCCCCCACATGCACACATGTGCATATATGCACGTGTGGACACCTCCCTATGAAACTGGTCCTGGATTTCCACAACAGGCCACAGTCTGTGAGGCTTCACAACTTCTCCTCTTCCACCAAAATCCTCAGCACTGGCTCCCCTCAGGGCTGTGTGCTGAGCCCCCTCCTGTTCACCTACCCCCATCTGCACATAGAAGGATCTGCGGTGGAAGTGGTCTCCACCTACAAGTACAGTACTTGGGTGTACACATGAATGATAACCTCAGCTGGAGCAACAACACCACCAGCCTGATCAAGAAAGGTCATCAGAGACTCTACTTCCTCAGACGGCTGAGACGAGCTGGTCTGAGAAGCTCAGTCCTCACCTCCTTCTACAGGTGTGCAGTGGAGAGCATCCTGTGCTCCAGCATCAACGTGTGGCATGGAGGCTGCACAGCTGCAGAAAGAAAAGCTTTGCAGAGAGTGGTGAAGGCTGCACAGAAGATGTTGGAGTCAGTCTCCCCACCATCACAGACATCTACACCTCCAGATGCAGGAAGAGGGCCACCTGCATCATGAAGGACCCCACTCACCCAGCACACACACTTTTTGCCCCCACTCTCAGGAAGGAGGTTGAGGAGCATTAAGTGTAGAACCATTAGACTGAGGAACAGCTTTTTCATTCATTCATTCATTCAACCTTTATTTATACAGGCTAGCCTCGTTGAGTCACGGGGACTCATTTACAAGAGGGACCTGTCTCACTCACACCAAACAACCATCCACTCTCACACTCACACCTAGGGTCAATTTAGAGTCACCAATCAGCCTAACAAGCATGTTTTTTGGTCTGTGGGAGGAAACCGGAGTACCCGGAGGAAACCCACGCATGCACGGGGAGAACATGCAAACTCCACCCAGAAAGGCCCCGGACCGGGATTTGAACCGGCAACCTTCTCGCTGAGAGGCAGCAGCTCTACCAGTTGTGCCACCGTGCTGCCCAAGCTTCTACCCTTATTAATGAAAAGTGCGGTATAAATTGAATTTATTGTTATTATTATTATTATTACCCTGAGGCTGTTAGATCATGAATCTCTAACCAGAATAATCATTGCAATGCCACTTTAATTGGAGATTTGACCCTTTATCTGTGCTGCTGATTATTAATGCAGCTCATTTCTTTACCCATAAGCTGCTATATTCATAGCCATCTGCTCACAACAGACTCATGTTCAGGCTGCTGTTTAACACTACTTTGACTAAGGCTGCGCTTTTTTGCGCAAGTGAACTTTGCTTCTAAATCCCCCGGTCCCTTTCAGTGGGCTATATAATGTCGATTCAAATGCTAATGACCCTACTAAAGACCCATTAATTGTACACCTACACCCCCCACCCCCTACCCCTCAGTCCAAAATCCTTGGACCCAGTGCAGGCCTTGTATAACACATAAGCATTTATCGCTGCCAGGTCAAGCATGTTGTAGAACACGGCGATGGGCCGCACCGTATATAAATGTGCAATCTGGTCCATTATACCGGTGTGTCAGTTGACCTCGGGTCATGTGACCTGTGTCGGTCCGTCAGTTGACCTCATGTCGTGTGACCTGTGTCGGTCCATCAGTTGACTTCATGTCGTGTGACCTATGTCGGTCCGTCAGTTGACCTCAGGTCATGTGACCTGTGTCGGTCCGTCAGTTGACCTCGGGTCATGTGACCTGTGTCGGTCCGTCAGTTGACCTCAGGTCATGTGACCTGTGTCGGTCCATCAGTTGACTTCATGTCGTGTGACCTATGTCGGTCCGTCAGTTGACCTCAGGTCATGTGACCTGTGTCGGTCCGTCAGTTGACCTCAGGTCATGTGACCTATGTCGGTCCATCAGTTGACTTCATGTCGTGTGACCTATGTCGGTCCGTCAGTTGACCTCAGGTCATGTGACCTGTGTCAGTCCGTCAGTTGACCTCGGGTCATGTGACCTGTGTTGGTCCATCAGTTGACCTCGGGTCATGTGACCTGTGTTGGTCCGTCAGTTGACCTCAGGTCATGTGACCTGTGTCGGTCCATCAGTTGACTTCATGTCGTGTGACCTATGTCGGTCCGTCAGTTGACCTCAGGTCATGTGACCTGTGTCGGTCCGTCAGTTGACCTTGGGTCATGTGACCTGTATCGGTCCGTCAGTTGACCTCAGGTCATGTGACCTGTGTCGGTCCATCAGTTGACTTCATGTCATGTGACCTGTGTCGGTCCGTCAGTTGACCTCAGGTCATGTGACCTGTGTCGGTCCATCAGTTGACTTCATGTCGTATGACCTATGTCGGTCCGTCAGTTGACCTCAGGTCATGTGACCTGTGTCGGTCCGTCAGTTGACCTCGGGTCATGTGACCTATGTCGGTCCGTCAGATGACCTCGGGTCATGTGACCTGTGTCGGTCCGTCAGTTGACCTCAGGTCATGTGACCTGTGTCGGTCTATCAGTTGACTTCATGTCGTGTGACCTATGTCGGTCCGTCAGTTGACCTTAGGTCATGTGACCTGTGTCGGTCCGTCAGTTGACCTCGGGTCATGTGACCTATGTCGGTCCGTCAGTTGACCTCGGGTCATGTGACCTGTGTCGGTCCGTCAGTTGACCTCAGGTCATGTGACCTGTGTCGGTCCATCAGTTGACTTCATGTCGTGTGACCTATGTCGGTCCGTCAGTTGACCTCAGGTCATGTGACCTGTGTCGGTCCGTCAGTTGACCTCGGGTCATGTGACCTGTGTCGGTCCGTCAGTTGACCTCAGGTCATGTGACCTGTGTCGGTACGTCAGTTGACCTCATGCCGTGTGACCTGTGTCGGTCCGTCAGTTGACTTCATGTCGTGTGACCTGTGTTGGTCCGTCACTTGACCTCAGGTCATGTGACCTGTGTCGGTACGTCAGTTGACCTCATGCCGTGTGACCTGTGTCGGTCCGTCAGTTGACCTCATGTCGTGTGACCAGTGTCGGTCCGTCAGTTGACTTCATGTCGTGTGACCTGTGTCGTTTTGTCAGTTGACCTCATGTCATGTGACCTGTGTCGGTCCGTCAGGTGACGGACAACAATAGGTCAAGCATGTTGTAGAACACAGCAATGGGCCACCTGCATGTGCCGGCACGCACCGTATATACATGTGCCAAGGACAAGGAGAGAGACAGTACTTGTAAGCAAAATAATTTATTTGACAGACCATCAGGGTTACAGGATAATCAGCACAGCAGAATAAGACAATTTTATGCATAAAATTGTTCTGGAGCAGACAAAGCTTTCCGTTCAGTGGATGTCCCAAAATGCTCAACTGTGAGATAAATTCAGGGTCTGTTATGTGTGAATTCAGGTCAGGGCCTCTCTTTTGACTAAGGGGGAAGTGCAAGCAGAGTCTTACTTACCTGGTGGAAACATTGGAATGCAGTCTGTGCAGTCTGGTGTGGTGGGGGTGTCTGAGTTGAGTGCACATTTATTTATAACAAAAGGCAGTTAATGGTCCAATAATTGTCAGGAGAAGGAGGGGGTTTGTCCTCAGGATCTTGAAAATTCAGTCATCCTAGTGTTAAACTTTTGGTAAAGGGTCAGAGATTTCTTTATTTTCTCCAAGTTATGAACATTTTAATTGTCACTTAACCAGAATTTTTTTAATAATACTCAAAAATGAATAAGACAAGATTTCTTGGCCCTCATGCACGAACCGTTCGTATGCACAGATTTGTTCTGAAACTGTTCGTACGAGTGATTTAGGATCATTTGTGGCAACCAACAATGTTTTCGTATCCTACGATTTTCTTCAGATACGAACAAAATCTACGAGTGGTCCGGACCTGTCGTATAATTTAGGAGCGTCAGTCTGCTGTCATCCAGACGGGATTTCTCCACTAATAACTTCATATTTCGTTATTTAGAAAATATTTTGGGTTTAAAATATTCACGCACCATAATTATTCTTGACAATAGGTTATTCTGTTTGAATTAGAATTATAATTTTAGGTTTAATTTGTCTGGTGTGTCGCGCAGGCTTCAGTGAGTCGTGCGCTCCCCATGGTCATCAAAGCCGCTCCTCATATTAACACCCAGGTACATAAAATCCCCATACACTGCCGCAGAACAAGTACAAATTAAGACTAATATTCATGCTGGACTGCTATGCCAAACACCATCAGAGCAATAGATTATTATATCTGATCCGAAATATAACCTGCAGAATGTGGTTGCGCCCTGACCAGGAGGCGCCCTGTCGACCAGTGCGCGCTGACCAAGAGGCGCCCTGACCAGTGCGCGCTGACCAGGAGGCGCCCTGACCAGGAGGTGCCCTGACCAGGAGGTGCGCGCTGACCAGGAGGCGCGCGCTGACCAGGAGGCGCGCGCTGACCAGGAGGCGCCCTGACCAGGAGGCGCCCTGACCAGGAGGCGCGCGCTGACCAGGAGGCGCCCTGACCAGGAGGCGCGCGCTGACCAGGAGGCGCCCTGACCAGGAGGCGCCCTGACCAGGAGGCGCGCGCTGACCAGGAGGCGCCCTGACCAGGAGGCGCGCTGACCAGGAGGTGCGCGCTGACCAGGAGGTGCGCGCATCATTTGTGCTGCAAAACATGTTGGCATCTTGCAGCGTGGCATTTATTGTCCACCATCTCCTGACCACCTCCTGTCCGTGCTGCGGTGAGATGTTTGTTTGAAGCCATTTTCAGATCAAACCATTTATTCTTGATTTCTGATACTGTACGACCCACGGGACACAAAACATATGCACTACAATATTAATATGATGTTAACTGTAGTTTCGAGACAATTTAAAATGCTTCTGTTGAAAAACACATCCGACACTTGCGGGGGGGTGGGGTAGCGGTGCGCCACAGCTCTTCTGAATAAGTGAAACTGTAACACAGTACACTAAAATTAAAGATATTTGACCATCCGACACTTGCGGGGGGGGGTGGGGGGGTAGCCACAGCGCCACTGAGAGCAGATCTCCGAACGCGTGAAGTTCTTCCTTTTACTTCTTGGCTGTGTCTCAATTCAGGGGCTGCATCCTCATGAGTGCGCATTTGTCGGCCGCATACGTCATTGCCCCGCGCGGAGGACTGTCCCAATTCGAAGACTCCTCCTCATGCGGCCGAGGAATGCGGCCTACTTCCTGCCGAAATCGAAGGATGCATTCGTGAATCCTTCCAGACGGAGGCTATCCCAGAATTCATAGCGCCAGCAGAGATTTCGCGGGGGGGTGGGACTTTCTGCGTGCAGAGTCGGGGCTGCTGTGTGTTGTTGAGTCATCAGCTCGTTTTAACAACAACCTCAGCGCGAATATTCATTCAACCTTTATTTAGTCATCTCAAACAACCTCAGCTCGAATATATCTCATTAAAATTTAACTTCAGAAACGAAAAAAAAATTGTGTTAGCTGAATATATATTAGTGTTTCTGAGTTTACTGTTTTTGAAGAACTGATTACAAATCAGATTATTTTACACGTGCGTAAGCAAGGATTTTCTGAGGGGCAATCTTTTAAAACCCAGAGTGGACCAGTGAAAAGCAAGCTGTCGAGTAGCACAACTGGTTAATCAACCTGCGGTTGGTGCAGAGATACTTTTCTCGGAGCTGGTTCGAATCTCACTCGGTACGGATAAAACTTATTTTACGTTTGTCTTTTATTGGATAAAAAAAAAGAAGGAGTTTCACAAACTCCTTCCTTTTAATCTCAGTCCTCATTTTTTTATCCAATAAAAGACAAACGTAAAATAAGTTTTAACCGTACCGAGTGAGATTCGAACCAGCTTCGAGAAAAGTATCTCTGCACCAATCGCAGGTTGATTTACCAACTGAGCTACTGGACAAGTTGCATTTCATAGGTCCACTCTGGGTTTTAACAGATCGCCCCTTATAAGCTGATTTGTAATCAGTTCTTAACAAACAGTAAACTCAGAAACACTAATATATATACATGTATTCAGATAAATAATATATTTTAGCGGCGTCCCTTCTCTTTCCACACACACCAAGCGGCACACAAGAACTTCCCACCCACTTCAAGAGAACGCCCCACCCACTTCAATGCCGGCTCTCCTGAAGGCTAGACCGTCCCATTTCAGCAGTTTCGCTCAGCCCACCCGGTCTTGTGAGTGCGTGGCCTACTCGGCCCAGCTAGGCTGGGTCCTCATGAGGATGCAGCCCCTGAATTGAGACACAGCCCTTGAGTTTGAATGAATGGACACTTCCTGCTGCCTGAAGGCAGGAAGCGTGGCCTTATATGGTGTTTTGAGGGGTGGAAATTATGTAAATTACATTCCCGCGAGCACGCGCAGGTGAGTAGAACAGGTGGGATCCATCAACTTTAAGCAGCCCGTTTACACGCTTTTCCTGGGGATAAAAGACTTTGTTGGATCTGACGTGGCATGTTCGTACGAACGCTTCATACGAACAAAAGTAGGAGGAATTTAGGATAACAATACGAACATTTTCATGCATGAGGGCCAAGATTACTAAATTGTATTTCATTTAATGTTAGAGGGATTAACAACCCCATTAAAAGGAAGAAAGTTCTAACATACCTTAAAGGACAACACCCACCATGACAGTAACAATTCACCATATTGGACAATTACTGTAGTTTAATATGATGTCTATTTTCATTTTTGCATTTGGGCTAGGCGAAGGTTAAAAAAAAAAAAAAAAACGAGTCCCGAATGAATCCGGAAACCTGGCCGAAGAGTGCCGAAGTGTGAAGTGACTTCAGTTACGTCTCCACCCAGAAGGCAGGAGTGAGTTTCCATGGAGGTTTATGAGAGTGGGAGTTAAAACTGCATATTTCCTGGTGCATTTGTGTGTACAGCTGGACCAGTGCTCTGTTTTTAATTTTTATTTTATTTTATTTTTAATAAGATATAACACCGCTGCGGATTGTTACTGCTCTCACTCCTCTGCCCAGAGGAGCGAGCCGCGCGTCTTCTCCCTGGCTCCTCGTTCCGCTGGTCACCTTTGAAGTTCCTTGTGCCGACTCAGAGCTCGGTTCCGTCCCAGCCTTGTTGCGAGGAGCACGGGGGAGCATGCGCGCTCAGAGCTCCTCTGCGCAGCTGCCTTTCTGTACTCTGTGGGGCGGTCGTGGCACAGTGGTAATGGTAGTCGACCCCCGATCGGAAGGTTGGAGGTTCGAATCCCGCATCCGTCCACCATGTGTTGTTGTGTCCCTGGGCAAGACACTTAACCCCAAATTGCTCCCGGTAGGTCTGGATGGCGCCTTGCAAGGCAGGCTGCCACTACCGGTGTATGAATGTCTGTCTGAATGAATGGGTGGATGGTTGGTATTGCAAAGCGCTTTGGGGCTCTTCACAGGGGGGTGGAAAGCGCTATATAAATAAGCTCCATTTACCATTTACTCCCGACCTGTCTGGTCACGGGAGAGAATAAAAAGCCGATGCGGAAATTAATGAATTTGTCGCTATCAAGCAAATTAAACTAGTATGTCTACGTGGATGCGTGCTCAGAATATGATAGACATCAGTGAGCGACAGCAGGATTAATCAACAGGCAGATTTAGGGAATATTTAAAAATGCTTCGCTTTTTTTTTCCCCTCTCTCAGAGCAGCGGTCATGGAAGTTGATGAATGCTTATTATAACTCCGCCTGTAACTCAAAGGTGGTTACTTCAGTGATGTGAATGTCCATATATGGAGAGGAGCAGATTTTTCCCAGAGCTCCTGCTAAAATCTGCTATAAATCATGAAATAACACATTTAGCGTTATTTCTCTACAATATAAATAAACGCTCCTGTATTATTTTTAAATAAACTAATAAATATTAATGGCGATGCAATTTGAAAACATGGTGGGTGTTGTCCTTTAAGAAACAAGGTACGGACATCGCCTTTATTCAAGAGACTCATCTTACAGATTTAGAACATTTAAAATTATGCCGGGATTGGGTTGGTCATGTATTTTATTCTTCTTTTTCATCCAATGCCAGAGGTGTAGCCTTGCTTATTAATAAAAACCACAGATTTCGGTTAAATTATATGGAAAATGATAGAGCTGGCAGATTGATTTTGATAGACTGTGTAATAAATACAAACAGGGTAATACTAGTATCTGTATAGGGTCCAAATTTAGACAATCCAGAATTCTTTAATGATTTAATTCTAAAACTGGCAATGGTAGAAGCTCCATGTATACTGGCGGGCGATTACAACCTGGTTCTAAATCCAACAATGGATCACTCTTCTTCCAAACCTACTACACTATCCAGAGCAGTGGTGGCACTGACTCAGGGTATGAAAGAATTAGGATTGGGGGATGTATGGCATTTATGTAATCCAACCTGCAAAGATTATTCATTCTACTCCAATGTCCACAACACATATTCAAGAATTGACTTGTTTCTGGCCTCACACTCACTTTTGTCACAAATTAAAACATGTTCTTATTTAGTAGCTACAATCTCTGACCATAACCCTATACAAATGAAACTAGAATTTTGTCATCCTGTTTCTTCTTCTCCTAGATGGAGATTCAGAGAATATCTTCTTAGAGATCCTGAATTTGTCAGTTTTATGAATACCAAAATTGATATATACCTGAAAGTAAATTTGAATATCTCCTCACATTCAAATATATGGGAAGCCTTCAAAGCTTATATGAGGGGCCACATTATTTCATATGTTTCATATAAAAACAAACAAAAAATGGAATAGATTTCTCAATTAGAAAAAGATATAAGGACTTTGGAGATGGACCATTCAAGAACAAAACAACCAGAATTACTTAGTATATTAAAACAAAAGCAGATTTCATATGACATACTATGTACTAGTAAAGCTGAGGTGGCAATGGCTAGAACAAAATATCACTACTACGAATTTGGTAATAAAACAAGTCAATTACTGGCGTGGCAGATAAAAAAGGAGGACAATGAAAAATTTATTCAAAGTGATGGAAGACATTTAAAAAATACAAAAGACATTTGGAATTTAAAAAATACTATCAAACGTTATATAAATCTGGGCTTGGTAGAGACAATGTAGATATAAAGCCATTTTTAAATCAATTACAACTACCCAAAATTAACGAAACTGATAAAGACATATTGGAGGGTGAAATAAGTGAAGAGGAGGTTCAATTTGCTGTTAAATCATTACAAAATAACAAAGCCCTGGGGCCAGATGGCTTTCCAATTGAATACTTTAAAACCTTTTCAAATAAATTATTTACTCCTCTTACAAACATGATCAAAGAGGCATTCGAAAAGATAGCACTTCCTCAATCTTTAGAATTAGCAACAATAACATTGCTTCCCAAACCTGGAAAAGATGTACAAAAGTGCGGTAACTATAGACCCCTCAGTCTTCTCAACTCTGACTATAAGAGCTTGTCTAAAATAATAGCAGCCCGACTGGAGAAAATAATCCCAAAAATTATTCATGCAGACCAACAGGTTTTGTTAAAAACCGACAAGGAGCAGACAATATTCGGAGGTTATTTCACATTATCGATATTGCTAAAAGAAAGAGGTACCCCCTGGCAATACTTTCTATGGATACTGAGAAAGTGTTTGACAGAATTGAACTTGATTTTCTTTTCGAGACCCCGAGAGCTATGAATTTTGGTGAAACATTTATTAGATATATAAGAACACTCTTTAATAACCCTAGGTCACAGATTTTGACTAATGGGGTTTTGTTGGACGCCTTCTCGCTTTCCCGAGGCTGTAGACAGGGATGCCCAAGTTCTCCTAGCCTATTTTCAATAGCTATAGAACCATAAGCGATTGCCATCCGCTCTGATTTATCCATCAGAGGAATGAGGGTAGGTACAGAAGAACATAAACTTGCATTATATGCAGACGATTTATTGGTACTTATATCTCAGCCTTCTAAGTCCTTTCCATCTTTACTGGCATGCAATACAGCAGAATTTCAGGCTACAAAATTAATTATTCCAAGAGTGAAGCGTTTTAACTCAATATGACAGAACAGGAGACACAATTACTACCTGGTTCATTTAAATGGTGCCCGTATGGTTTTGCGTACCTTGGTATTTATATTAGTTCCTCGTTTGATCAAATTTACCAAAATAATTACACATCATTAATTAATAAAACTAAAGCAGAGTTGGAACGATGGATGGATCTCCCACTATCTTTAATTGGCAGAGTTAATTCAATTAAAATGTCTATACTACCTAAATTTATTTACTTATTTCAATGTATCCCCTTAAAAGTTCCAATGACATTTTTTTAAAAATTGGATAAAGCACTATCTCTATTTTTATGGCAAAAAAGGTCCCAAGAGTTAAGCTTCTTATGTTACAGGCTCCTTATGCCAAAGGTGGATTGAATCTTCCAAATTTTAGATTTTTTTTTTAACCACCCAGCTCCGTATTCTATGGATGTGGACTTATTCGAATGGCAACAATATGAGGTGGCTCTCTATAGAACAACAAGAATTAAAATCTGTATCGTTGGCAATTATTCCATTCTTGGGTTCAAAAAAGCAACTGACTAAAATTACATCAAATCCTTTAATTTTAGCTACCTACGATGCATGGCTTCAGTTATATACTCTCTTAAAACTAAACACACGACTGTTGGTTAACATGTCACTTAAAGGTAACCCTAATATTCCTAAACCTATAGCAGATGGTATACTACAAACTTGGAACAGAAAAGGCATTAGAACAGTCAGCAACCTCTATATCAATAATGTCTTTGCCAGCTTCAGTCAATTATCTGAATGCTACGACATACATGGGCACAATCACTTCAAATATTTACAGATTAGACATTGGATTAAGAGCCTAACATTATAGATATTTCCAAATAAACCAGATGAAACTCTGTTTGAAACATGTTTATTAGACCCCAAATGTACCAATACAAAAGGACTTGTTTCTTGTGTTTATAAAACTGTTATTGACCATTTACCAGCTTATGAGAAGTACTTAAATAAATCAAAATGGGAATCGGATTTAAATTGCAAATATGATGACAAAAACTGGAATACATTACTAAATTCATCCCAAACAATATTACTATCAACAAAACAGGCAAACTCAATTTAATATTTTTCACCGCATATATTATACCCCATATAAATTGAATAAAATGAATGCCAATATCACTGACAAATGCAAGAGATGTGGTACATCTGTAGGTGATCTTCTTCATATGCTTTGGAATTGTGTACATTTGCAAAACTACTGGAATAATGTAATTCTGACAACTTCAGTAGTTTGTGGACTTTCTTTAGATGTTGACCCCAGGATTTGGATACTTGGAGATGTTATGTCCTTGAATATATATCCCTGCAAGAAATACTTTGTTTTAATAGCATCATCTGATGCAAAAAAGTGTATACTTAAGAATTAGAAATCTGTAGAACCACCAAACCAAAAACATTGGATCAACGAACTGTTATCATATTGCACTCCTGAAAAAATTCTACATTCTACACGTGGGACATTGACCAAGTTTGACCAGATATGGACTCCCTTCCTGGACATTCTAACCAGATTAGATCTGAGAGAGTGATGAGTATAAATTTAGCTGTTTTATGTTAATCCTTTTAAATGTTTCTGTTGTACTGTATTCTTCTCTTTTAACTCTGACCTTTCAAAAATATGTTTAATGCTAAATGTAATATCATTGCCTATGTTACTACATTGAGGGAGTGGGTGGGATGGGTGCTTTTTTTATTTATTTTTTTATAAAAAAATTTTTTTTTTTCTTTTTTTTTTTCTTTCTTTAAAAAAGGGGAAATGCATAGTATTGTACACTGGTTGTAAATTTTATACAGCTGTGCATTCTGAATAAATATATCTATACAAAAAAAAATTCTGCCATTACTCCCATCATCAAGAAACCAGGTCTTGGCTCTACCATTTTCAGTAATCTTCGTCCAATCTCTAATCTGCCCTTTATTTCCAAGCTGCTTGAAAAAGTTGTTGCTAGTCAACTTTTATTTATTTATTTATTCATTCATTTTATAAAAATAAATACACAACAACAATCACATGTATTTGAGCAGAAAATAGAATCTACAGAAAACAGCAGAAAGACAAAAATCTTATTATATCTACCCCTTTTTGAAACAATCAATTCAAACAATAATTATCTATAAGTAACAAAACAAAATGGTAAATGCAGCTTATTTATATAGTGCTTTTCAGCCCCCTATGAGGGGCCCCGAAGCGCTTTACAATACCAACCATCCACCCATTCATACACACATTCATACACAGGTAGCGGCAGACTGCCATGCAAGGCGCCATCCAGTCCTACCGGGAGCAACTCGGGGTTAAGTGTCTTGCCCAGGGACATAACGACACATGGTGTAGGGAACCGGGATTCGAACCCCCACCCTTCCGATCGGGGGATGACTGCCATTACCAATACGCCACGGCCGCCCGTGAATAATGAATGAATAACTCATCTCAATTTTCCAATTCCAATACATTACACTTTCAACTATTTCATATACATTTCTTTAGTCAGAGAGAGAGTCAGAGAGTCTTTATTGTCATTTGCACCGCATGTGGTACATGTGATGAAAACGAGATTATGTACACGAGGTCCCAGTTACATCCAACAAATGAAAGAGAAAAACAGTAATAACATCTAGAACTAACTAAGAAAAACATCAACTAGTAATACACTAAGCCTAATATAGTGGGAATAAACAGCAGCACGAACATGAGTTTGTATGAGCAGATGGTCACAGATGAACACAGATGAACACAGCAACAAGAAAACAGATCAGCATCAGTATGATGTGATATTTTGCAGTGTTTATTTTTTATTTTATTTTTATTTATTCATGAGTCTAACAGCCTCAGGGTAGAAGCTGTTCCTCAGTCTAGTGGTTCTACACTTGATGCTCCTCAACCTCCGTCCTGAGGGGAGTGGGGCAAAGAGTGAGTGTGCTGGATGAGTGAGGTCTTTCATGATGCAGGTGGCTCTTTTCCTGCATCTGGAGGTATAAATGTCTGTGATTGTGGGGAGACTGACTCCAACAGACTTCTGTGCAGCCTTCACCACTCTCTGCAGAGCTTTCCTCTCTTCAACTGTGCAGCCTCCATGCCACACGTTGATGCTGGAGCACAGGATGCTCTCCACTGCACACCTGTAGAAGGAGGTGAGGACTGGGCTGCTCAGACCAGCTCGTCTCAGCCGTCTGAGGAAGTAGAGTCTCTGATGACCTTTCTTGATCAGGCTGGTGGTGTTGTTGCTCCAGCTGAGGTTATCATTCATGTGTACACCCAAGTATTTGTAGCTGGAGACCACTTCCACTGCAGACCCACCTATTTTCAGTGGGGCATGGGTGTGTTTAACAAATCATTTTAGATCATTTTCTTCCAATGACTGGAGTATGATGTGAATGTTTAAACATTGACATAGCTTTTTTCCCATCTGAATTAAGAGTTTATTAATGTTTTTCTGACTAAATGTTTAGTGTCAAGATGTATTCATTAAACAAGCCTTAAAGTGGGGGGTTTTGTGCAACTTTGCTTCAAAGGCCCGGAGATTCTTTGAATGATAAAAGGGCCCGTCCTTATTGGAAAAACTAGTCTTTGATGAATGGTTGCATATCGCTCATCTCACTTCAAGTCTTGCAGTTCTTCTGAAAGGGAGTGAGGTACACAATGTGTTTCCATGCATCTCACAGCCAAGTATGTAAGATGTTGATGAGTTGCAGTTTTCAGTTAAGGGCAAACTGACTAGTCTGAAAAAAAAAACAGTTTGAAAAACAAGTTTGAGTGAAGTCATCGAACCCTACAAGGTATAAATTAGGAGCTCGGATGAACACATTCGAGAGTCTGCCGTGATCATGATCCAGATGCTCGGCTATGTTGATGTATATTCCCGCCAAAACTGTGACGGCTCTCCCAGTTGTGTCAAAAGGTGAGGGATAATGATTTTACATCAATGCCTAAGTGTATGTATGTAAGTTTTACTGTAGCGGGATTTAAATGACACATTATTTCTAGCAGGAAAACTGTTTGTGTGTTTGAACATGTATGTTTCCTTTTCCTGTCACAGACTTCTTTAATAAATTATCATTATTTTTATTTTTTGTCTTGTGTGAGTTTTTCTAAACAAGTGTGCCTATCTTTCACGAACTTGAAAAGATGATAAAACATTAACCATTTGGGTTGATCTGAAATATAAAACATTTTAGCGTCACGAACAGGATTGATGAAGGGATACACACTGGATGTTTAGAAAAAAAGGAAAAGTGTGATGTCTGGTGCTATGTTTTTGTGTAACGGGTGTGATTCCCGTTGTTTTGGAAGCAAGCAAGTGGGATTCCCGTTGTTTTGGAAGCGGGTGAGATTCCCACTTTTGAGAGCTGATGGAGGTGTGATTCCTTGTCAGCAATTTATGTCCTGTTTTTTGACCAGCGTTTTGGGGATGCCCTAAGGCTGTTTTCAGAAAACACAGATGCGTAACAGTTGCCGAGCAGGCAGCCTTAAAGAGAAGGAAAAAGAACAGAAAAGTAACTAAAGTATTCTTACCAGTGTTAAAAGAAAAAAAAAACCTTGTTGTCTATCTGAAAAGTAACAGAAGATTTTATGCTAGGGTTGAAAGGAAGAACCCTTGTTGTGATGTCTGGTGATTTATTTTTGACAGCTCAGTTGAAGTAAAAAAAAAGGAGCAAGCGCTTTTCTATGTGTGTAACGTGTGTAGGAGGTTGTACGATGAGAATCAGGAAAGCCCAAATGAATTGTTTATGGGTGCTGTTGTGACAGGGTAGGAAAATATCCTTGTTGTAGCTCAATTAGAGTTAAAAAGCAGCTTGAAAAAAAAAGAAATTAGAAGTAGCTATGATTTTTGAGGGCGTCCAGACGATTAAATTAAAGAGAAAAGAAAAGATGCTTGTGTGTGTCTGTGCAACCGTGTAGAAGAGGATTGTTGAATGCACAGCTTGATAAGGAATAGAGCTTGTTAAGAAATTCCTGTAAGCCAGAAGGTTGGAAGCTGTCCAGAAGTTTGAAGTGTATTTGTTTAAGATCAGAGGTGCATGTGTGCACCTAGGAGAAATGGCAAGGAGAGAGAGAGTGGTTGAGAGACTGAAAAAGTGAGAAAAACGGTATGTGCGAGTTTTTTGTTAATGAGGTTGTTTACAAGAGGCGGAGATCAGCTTTGTTAAATATGTGTGGTGCGTTTGGAACGTTTGGGACGAGAGATAAAAAACGTCTGTTAATTTCAGCTGGAGTGTTGAAGTTAAAGAGACAGGATGAGTAAAAGGTGTGTGTGGTTGTGAGTGTGTTTGGAAAATGCGCGTGTGTACTACAGCTTCCGTTCCCTCTGTTGTGAGTAAAAACGTAAAAAGACGAAGGTCAGCCTGTAATGGACGTGGTGAGACAGCAGCAGTCTGACTTGGATTTAAAAGTTGATAATGGAGGAACAAAAGGAGATGTTGAAAACTGAAGAGAGGAGACTGGGGGAGTTGTTGAAGGAACGGAGGTCAGGAGACGGTCCTTGGTCAGGAGACGGTCCTTGTTTGATGTTTTTTTTTTATATGTAGAGCCTGCACCATCTCCAGAACAGAGAAGAGACAGCAGAAGATGTGAAAGAAAAAGGAGAGGAAGAGACAGAGAGAGTGAGGAACAGATGGAGAGGTTAAAAGGTGCTGGTGGTGTTCTAAGCAGGCTGCAAGAGATATTTTTGTTTTTCTTTTTTATGCAACGTCTGCCTTATTTCCAGAACAGGGAGGAAACGTCAGCTTTGAGGAGGAAAGAATAATAAAAAAAAGAGTGTTTGTTTTCATGCTTATTTTTTATTAAAAAAACGAAGAGGGTTTTTAAGTTTTTTTTTCCTCCTCCAAGTTTAAAGAATGAACCTTTTATCTAAAAAGATGACTAAACCCTGTCTTTCTATGTCACCCAAGCATTTGATTTTTTCTACAGCGTGGTGTCGTGGCTTTTTCTACAGCGTGGTGTTTTTGTCGTATGTTTGATGGGACAAACTGAGGATGCGCAGAGGACGACGGGAGTGACCAGAGCGTCTGAGACGTGTCGTGTGTTGGGTCATCGCTGTTACGGTGCTACTGAATGATCGGCGCGCCTGAGGGTGGTGTTCATGTGCGTCTTGTGCCGCAATGCTGCTGATGACCTCCACCTCTTCGACGCCAAGACATGTCCTAAAAGAAGGACAGTTGGGACTCTTTGCCACGAGATTAACCATGTTGAAAAGACAGGACGGCTTCAAGTGTCCTGTGGGTCGGTCCTGCTGGTGACGAGTGTGAGCAGAGGTGTCCAACAGAGTGTGACATTCCAGTACTTGACCTTAGTGCGCCTCCTGGGGACTCCCTTGTTCTGCTGGGGGACTTCAACACTCACGTGGGCAATGACAGTGAGACCTGGAGGGGTGTGGTTGGGAGGAACGGCCCCCCTGATCTGAACCCGAGTGGTGTTCTGTTGTTGGACTTCTGTGCTCGTCATGGATTGTCCATAACGAACACCATGTTCAGGCATAAGGGTGTCCATATGTGCTCTTGGCACCAGGACACCCTAGGTCGTAGTTCAATGATCGACTTTGTTGTCGTCTCATCTGATCTGCGGCCGCATGTCCTGGACACTCGGGTGAAGAGAGGGGCGGAGCTGTCAACTGACCACTACCTGGTGGTGAGTTGGCTCCGATGGTGGGGGAGGATGCCGGTCAGACCTGGCAGACCCAAACGTATTGTGAGGGTCTGCTGGGAACGTCTGGCAGAGTCTCCCGTAAGACGGAGCTTTAACTCCCACCTCCGGGAGAGCTTTGAACACGTTCCGAGGGAGGCGGGGGACATTGAGCCCGAGTGGGCCATGTTTCGCGCCTCTATTGTCGAGGTAGCTTATCGGAGTTGTGGCCGCAAGGTTGTTGGTGCCTGTCGTGGTGGCAACCCTCGAACCCGGTGGTGGACACCGGCGGTGAGGGATGCTGTCAAGCTGAAGAAGGAGTCCTATTGGGCCTTTTTGGCCTGTGGGACCCCGGAAGCAGCAGATAGGTACCGGCAGTCCAAGCGGCATGCGGCTCGGGTGGTTGCTGAGGCAAAAACTCGGGCGTGGGAGGAGTTCGGAGAGGCCATGGAGAATGACTTCCGTACGGCTTCGAGGCGATTCTGGTCCACCATCCGGCGTCTCAGGGGGGGAAAGCGGTACGCGACCAACACCATTTATGGTGGGGATGGCGTGCTGTTGACCTCAACTCGGGATGTTGTGAGTCGGTGGGCGGAATACTTCGAAGACCTCCTCAATCCTACTGGCACGTCTTCCACTGAGGAAGCGGAGCCTGGGGACTTTGGGTCGGGCTCTCCAATCTCTGGTGCTGAGGTCGCCAAGGTGGTTAAAAAGCTCCGCGGTGGCAAGGCTCCGGGGGTGGATGAGATTCGTCCTGAGTTCCTTAGGGCTCTGGATGTTGTGGGGTTGTGTTGGCTTACGCGACTCTGCAATATCGCGTGGACATCGGGGGCAGTTCCCTTGGATTGGCAGACTGGGGTGGTGGTTCCCCTATTCAAAAAGGGGGACCGTAGGGTGTGTTCCAACTATAGAGGGATCACACTCTTAAGCCTCCCTGGTAAGGTCTATTCAGGGGTTCTGGAGAGGAGGGTCCGTCGGATAGTCGAACCTCGGATTCAGGAGGAGCAGTGTGGTTTTCGTCCTGGTCGTGGAACACTAGACCAGCTCTACACCCTCAACAGGGTCCTGGAGGGTGCGTGGGAGTTTGCCCAACCAGTTTACATGTGCTTTGTAGACTTGGAAAAGGCATTCGACCGCGTCCCTCGGGGGGTTCTGTGGCGGGTACTCCGGGAGTATGGGGTACCAGGCCCTTTGATATGGGCTGTTAGGTCCCTGTACGACCGGTGTCAGAGCTTGGTCCGCATCGCTG